>CABHPP010136582.1:8349-28757 GCA_902168425.1 Peromyscus attwateri | reverse complement strand
CCTCTTCCTGGAGCACCTGCTGTTTCCCCTGCCTGGAGCACCTGCTGCTTCCTCTTCCTGGAGCACCTGCTGTTTCCCCTGCCTGGAGCACTGGCCACCAGATCCCCTCAGTCCTGGTGGCTTCCACATTATTCTTTCACTCCTCCAAGAGACCTTTCCTGCCCAAACCTCTTAGAGCAACCCCTGACTCACAGTGTCTGCTTTCTTGTATTTTATCGTTAGCTGCAATTAATTTTTAACTAATTAATTTACATTTTGCTACCTTTCTTCTCTTCTTTACTCTCAAACCCAAAAGCTCTGAGACTGGGAAACATGCCTGGCATTTAACTACTTGTGGGATGCATGCCTGGTGACTTACAGATCTAAGTACACAAACTTAATAAAGCCTGCATTATTACTGATCATCTCAGGTTGTAGGACAGATGGCCCTTTGAATGACACAGTGCAGTCAATTGGCCTATTATTTTAAGTTTAGAATGTGCTAAATGCCAGTTTTGCTTGGCCAAAGCCTCCAGAACACAGCTCACCATTTCTTCTTTGATGCGCTCTGTGATCTTTTCAGTAGCCTCCTCATGAGCACGGAACAAGCTGATGATGCTAGTGTTATCAGGGTCCAGTATGTTTCCGTCTTCATCTCTGACAATCAGATCGAGCTCAAGGATTCTGTAAGGCAAGAACCGGAGGTGACACTCACTGTAGAGGCCTTTCGGGTGTCTTCTGCGGCAAAGGGTTGATTAAAAGCTAAAACCTCTAGGAAAAGGGAAATGGCTAAGTGATCAGTAATGGAAAACTAGGGAGTGGAGTTTAAAAGTGTATCATTTGGGGGCTGGTGAGATGGCTCAGTCAGGAAAATACTCTTTCCAAGCAAGGGGACCTAAGTTAGAGTCTCTGAAGCCACAGAACAAAAGCAGGTATGGTGGTAGATGCTTGTAATCCAAGCACTGGAGAAACAAGCAGATCCCTAGCACTCACTGGCTGGCCAGCCCAGTCAACTTGGTGAGTTCTCGGCCAGTGAAAGACCCTGTGTAACACAAATAAATGAGAATCGGTGGAGGGAGGGAGCCTGAAGAAGGATACTTCCAGTTGTCCTCTCGCCTCTGTCTGCATCTCCACACACATGTGCACCTCTGTACATGAAAACATGCACACACAAAGATAGTATGTAGTTTTGGCATGTCTAGTAAAATATCTCCATGAACAAAATAAAACGTGGAAAAATAGTGTATTTTATGTGAAATAAATCAAGCCACAGAAAACAGAATAATGACAAACCTAGTCAGATGTGTGTCCTAGCTGTGTGTATAAGAATAGCTACGAACAAAGATCTAGATGCAAAAGGGACCAAACCACAGATATGGGTTACCCAGGAAAAAAGCAGAGTGCCTGGGGCTGGGAGACCTGGAGAAGTCAAAGGAAGCATATGCAGTATCTCAGATTGTTTAATATTTTACTACACACACACACACACACACACACACACACACACACACACTACACACATACACACACATACACACACACATGCACACACACATACACACACATACATACACACACACATACACACACACATGCACACACACATACACACACACATACACACACACACACACATGCACACACACATACACACGCATACACACACACATGCACATACACATACACACACACATGCACACACACATACACACACACACATACACGCACACATACACACACACATACACAGAGGTATTCCTATATTATTCAACAAATATGTGAAAATGGTTGTTGGGGTCAAACAATCTGAGATATAGTGATGCTACCCACTGCTTGCTCTTCAGCTGCTTGGCTTCAGGCCACAGGCTTTCACTTCTTTGGTACTGATCTGTGTCAACAGCACCTGTCACTCTGCCTGTCATTGGAGATACCAACAGCACTGACAGGAAACTCACAAGCATCACTATCTTCAGCCGGGGTACACTCACCCCCCCACACAACCCTGAAAAGCAGGTTCTGTTAGTAGTCCCATTTTCCAGACTTAAAAGAGACTACGAAGAGGGAGCTAGTTTTCTCGAAATCCGTGTTAATACAAGCTAACACAGCTCCCTGCCTGCTCTCTGAACCTCTGCTGTAAACTTTTCTGCTCTTAGGAGCAGTGTATGGATTGGGCTGGGAGGAGGAGCGGGTTGGCAGGTTGTAACTTGAAGATCCTCTTGCACTTGACACTGGTTAGAGAGTGTCAATCATCCATGCTTTGAAGAAAGGTCAGAAGAGCTGGAGGTTCAGAGAAGGCCAGCAGTCATCTTGCTAGGTCCCATCACAACATACCAGACTTCAGAAGGACATCAAGGGCAAACGAAGGAGATTACGTCTTCACTCTTATTTAAGCACCAGAATTGGAGGCACACCTTGCATCTCATCCAAATACAAACAGGAGAGAGCCAAGGGTCACCCATTTAGACATTCATTAGGAAATTAACTCCCAGCTAGATATGACTCACAACATTGCATGGCCATGCTGCCCAGACAGCAGTGCCAAGGGGGATAAATGCTCTCAGCTAATGCTGAGCAGAGGCTCGTGTGACTCAGGAAAGATGGAGCAGAGCCGATACATAATTTAGCCTCCAGATCTCTCTAGCTCTTCCCCTCAAAATTGATCAAAGTGGATTCAGTTCTGAAGAGAATGAATAAAACATCCTCCCAGGTCCAGCTGTCTTGGGACTTTGAGAAGTCATTTGAGGTTTTCCCATTGCTTGGATATGGAAGAGCTTGTTCACTGTCATTCTCTCTTAGAACCTGGGAGCAGCGGAGTCTGTCTTTCAAGTGGACACCACTATGCTGAGTCAGCATTTATTCATTGGGGGAACGGGGTGTTTTGATGCGGTCTCCTCAGGAGGGAGCCCCATTGCTCTCTTCCGTTCAAGAAAGTAATACTACAAATCTGAGGAGGGGTACGACAGGAAACCCTCCCCCACCCCATAAATATTTTTAAAAGAAAGAGCATAAAGGAAACCTACACTAGATTTTGCCATGCTCACTATTATACACTGAACAAATCCAGGCTGCTCTATGAGGCCCTCAAGGCTCCTTCCTAGCATTTGTCTGCATTCATCACGCATTTCCCTGACTGTTGCTCTGAGTTTCTCATGACCACTTGTGTTAACCAGACCTTCTGGTTGCTGTCACCAAATGCTTTAGGGAAACAGATTTTGCCTTGGCTCACCAATTCAGGTGTCAGCCCATCTTGGTGGGGACATGATGATGGAGCAGTACAGTCCACATTATGGTGGCCTTGGAGGAGAGAAAAGGGGATCCAGGCTGGGAGCAGGGTAAGATGTAGCTCCCAAGAGCACATCCCATAGGCACCTACTTCCTCTCATCACCTTCCAATAACGCTGCCATACTGTAAATCCATCAAGGAATTAAAACAGTCTGAGTCCTCAGGATCCCTGGTAACACTTGAACTAACATTTTATTAATCCTCAGCATTTAGTAATCCAATCAAGTGACAGTCGAGATTAACCATTGCAACCCTTCACCTAGTGTCCTAGTTAGTTTTAATTGTCAGCTTGACCACCTAGAGTCACCAATTGAGGAACTTCCTAGAGCAGGTTAGCCTATACCAGCGGCTCTCAACCTGTAGGTCATGACCCCCACAGGGGTTGCATATCAGATATTTATGTTATGATTCATAACAGTAGAAAAATTACAATTATAAAGTGGCAATGAAATAATTTTATGGTTGGGGGTCACCACAACATAAGGAACTGTGTTAAAGGATCTCAGCATTAGGGAGATTGAGGACCATTGGCCTATGCATATGTCTGTGGGGAACTCTTTTGATTACTAATTGATGCAGGAGGCTGCAGTCCACTGTGGGTAGCACCATCCCCAGAAAGGTGGTTCTGTGCTGTCTAAGCATGAGCCTATGAGTGAGTGAGCCAGAAAGCAGAATTCCTCTATGAATTCTCTTTCAAGCTCCTGTTTGAGTACCTGCCTTGAATTCTCACAATGATGGACTGTGCCCTAGAAGTGTAAGCCACGTAAATATTTTCCACTTTTGGGTTGCTTTTGGTTAAAGTGTTTCCCATAGCAACAGAGGAGACTGGAACACCCAGGAAGTGACTTGTCACTTGTCAGTCAGGGCAGTTGCCATCGTTTCCTTATCCCTCTTGTCTATGTGCACTCCACCCTTGATAGGTAGGTATGTCTTCTCACCCAAAGTGTCTCATGGCTTCTCTGCCTCCCTCTCTAAGCCATGCAGACCCTTGGAGGAAGAACACAGGACGGAAGCACTTGGATTCTGGAGCTATGCTACCTGGCTGCTGCCTCTAGAGTCAAAGCACCTAGTACCCTGTGAGCCTCAGTTTCCTCGTAGAGATGGTGGTAGTACCCACCTTCTAAG
Source organism: Peromyscus attwateri (assembly GCA_902168425.1). NCBI lineage: Eukaryota > Metazoa > Chordata > Mammalia > Rodentia > Cricetidae > Peromyscus > Peromyscus attwateri. Next base: position 24,370 of record CABHPP010136582.1, on the reverse strand, counting down.
CTCACTGTATGATGAGCTGAATTCGTATGTGGGAGGTGATTAAAATATTCCCGCCAAATAGAGAGTACTCAGAAAGCTGCCACCAGTGCTCCGTGCCTGCTCACTTCCTGTTTCACATGGAGGCTGTAGTACACATTGCATAAGTCTATACCAAAGACACTACCCTACATACAGTGGAAGTCTGATATCTGAACAGTGGAACGGAGGGACTCAACATCTTTGCAAGACTCAGATCCATCTGCTCTGATGTTCTTTTTGCTGCCTTGAAGTTCTGTCCAGATGCTGGCCTCCTGGATGCAAGGAAACCATCCATCCTGTACAAGAGCCACGAGCCCAAGATACTAGAGCAACAGTAAAGTGCCCAGTTCTCTCACTTCCGGCTGAAACAGGAGGCAAGGGGAGCGAGAAGCAAAGGACCCCTGAGCTCAGGCCCCCGGTCTCTGTGGTAGGACATCCGTCACTCCGCCAAAGGGAATGGCTGAAACTGAAGACATCAGACTGGGCTAGGGACTGTTGCAGAGGGGAGCCTCGTTTAGGGGGAGCTGTCTTCCTCTCCCCTCTCTGTCACCCTCCACTCATTCAGTTACCACTGTGGGAGAGCCCCTCCCCCCCCCCAGCACAGAGTCGGAGATGACTCAGACAGCCATGGATTCAGAGGACAGAGAGGATGATTGGCTCTTCCGGGTACTCAGGGGCTCAGGAATACCTACCACAGCCAGAGGGGCAGTAAGGGAACTGAGGAGGACTTCCTCTAAATGATGGTCATTTCTACCACCCTAGACCTTCTCAGGAGACCCACTGAGGAAATAAAGTCTGAAGATTATTCTGAAAAGCAGAAAACGCCCTCAATTCCCACAGGCTCAGCTGCAACTGTGCTCATCTGAAGACACTAGCAGACCCATGGCAGAAGCAGCTGCATGGAAAACCCTATCACTGTGGGATGACATGCTGTGGAAATAGATTGGGGCACACTTCCAAGATGCCATCAGGGGTCCAGCAGAGGGATGAGCTTCTGGGATGGGAAGCAGGTGACCACTGGCCTCAGCTTTCTACATTGGAGCCTCATCCTGGTGAACTCGATGAAGGCAAGAGAGCCTGACTGACTACCAAGGAATGTCCTCCTATTCTCTAGAGACTCCCCCTCAGGCCCAGGGTTCAGCTCCCCTCCCTGCAGTCTCTGAACATGCAATGATCTCTCCTAGACCTCCATGCCCCCTTTGTGTCAGCTTAAAACCTCTTTATCCTTCAAAACCCAGGGACCATCTCCTTCAAGGAGCTTCCCCTAGTTTCCATCTCCAAATCGATGAACAGCATTCTTGCTTCCTAAGTTATCAAACTCATGACAATACACAGCTGTTCGCTCATCACATACTCCTAACTGGACTGTAGCCCTGGGTAGCCCCTAATGGATAGGGACTTTCATTTCTGCAGTAGCCACACACAGGAGGAAATCAATCTAATTATAATTGCTTCACACATTTATGTTGAAAAAAGTGAAAATATGCATAGGGGTTTGGACATTAAAAAGGGGGAGAGGAGCTTTATAGTTTTCCAATAGCAGAGGTCTACACCCTAGGGGTCTACACCCTGCTGGTCTACACCCTGCCGGTCTACACCCTGGGGTGACTAGCTATGCAACTCTGAAAAACTAACTTCATTCCTTTAAAAAATGAGTTATTTTATTTTTAATTGGTGTTCGTGTGTGTGCACATGCATGCACATGTGTGAGTGCAGATACTCTCAGAGTCCACGAGAGAGAATTGGATCCCCTAGAGCTGGCGTTATAAGCATTGTGAGTCACCATGTATGTGTTGGGAACTAAACTGGCATCCTGTGTAAGAGCAATGAATGATTTTTTTTTTTTTTTTTTTTTTTTAGACAGGGTTTCTTTGTGTAGCCCTGGCTGTCCTGGTACTCGCTTTGTAGACCAGGCTGGCCTCGAACTCAGAGATTTGTCTGCCTCTGCCTCCTGAGTGCTGGGATTAAAAGTGTGTGCTACCACCACCCCGCTATAATGAGTGCTCTTAACTCTGGAGACATCTCTCCAGCCCAACCTCATGTCTTTCAGAGCCTCAGTTCCTTCATCCAAAATGAAGAATAAAATGGGAGTAATAAAACTACATGCCCTACAGAGTTATTGAAAGAATTAAGTGAAACAATGTCTGTAAGAAACTCAGCACAAAGCCTGGTGTTTAATAAGCACCAATCGAGTGTTAGTTCTAACATTAACGTTACTGCTACTGGGGATAGCCTTGCCTCATCAATTTGTTTCATTTTCTCCACAGTGCCAGAGCATTCAGATGCCAACCAGCTCTTTTCTCTGTTTCCATTGGTAAACACTTCTGTAACTGTGTGAGTCAGCTGGAGGGGTGGGTAACTCCAAATGGGGCATGGACAGTAAACCTCCCATCACGAGTTAAAGGGGAGCTTTGTCCACGCAGAGGTAAAGTGGCACCAGGCTGAAAGTGAAGGAGCATGGCTGCACTCCCCCGTCCCTCGGAAGTAGGTTAAATAGTGTCCTAAATCTGTGCAGAACCCAGTAATAGCGACTGCATAAGCAAGCCTCCACTTTGCCTGTGTGCCCCTGGGCCCTGGGGTGTAATAACACAGACACACACGCAGGGAGAAGGTAACAGCCTTCTCCCAAATAGAAAGTGGCAAACTCCCAGTCTAAAAATGAAACCAGGCTTCTCTAAGGGATAAGAGGAAGAAGGAGAGGCTGGGGAGGGAAGCAGATCTTCAGAGACAAGAGGTACTTGTTGCCGTAGTCGATCTTCGACGTGACCTTCTGCTTCAGCTCCTTCAGCTCATCCTTGGGAAGAGTTCCTGAGAGGAGCTGGGACCGCCATTCCATCAGGTCGTACATCATGGACTGCACTTGAAGGAAGCGTTCCTTCTTGCTGGCCTATGAGAGAAACAATGGTGAATGCCTACCCACACCAAAGACATTCAACAAGTTAGGCCACAGTCGTGGGTGAGGAGTGCGCAATCAGACCTCTCCCCCACCTTGCCCAGCTGTGAAGAGACAGAGCGATGCTCAGCTACCAATATATTCCTTCTGCTTGGGCCACTGGAATTTTCCAAAAGCAGAATTATTCCCAATCTCTTCCCAGTTAAAAAAATAAATAAATAAAAATCTAACAGCCAGGACTGGAAACATGCCTCAGCAGTTAACACTAGCTGCTCTTTAGAGGACCTACGTTTGATTCCCAACACCCACACAGTGGCTACTAACTCTCTGCATCCCCAATTCCAGGGGCTCTGAAGCCCTCTTTGGGCCTCTGCTGGAATAGACATTCATGCAGTATACAGACAAGCATAGAGGCAAAATAGTCATACACATAAAATAAAAATAAAAATAAATCTAATAGCCCCAAACTGGTACTCAAAGACAGTCCGTTTTGCAAATATTTCCTTCCATTCATTTTGGTAAATATATAAGATAGCTAAAGAAACAGAGTTTTCTGACTTGTGTCTAAGAGAGGTGTTACAATTTGAATATGAAATGGCATGTATTAAATGTTCGCTCCTCACTGATGGCTCTTCTTTGGGAGGTGGGTCATTGGAGGCTCTATCAAGTCTCTGACCCCACGTCCCACCTTCTGCTTCCTGTCCGTCACGATGTAGACAGCTCTTCTCCTCCATGTGTTCCTACTGCGATGATGCCACGCCAAATCATGGAGCTAGAATCAATGACTGAAGCCATGAACCAAAACGAATCTCCCTGCGCTTAAGTCATCTCTCTCAGGTAACTGGGCAAGCTGAAAGTGGGAGAATTTCCAGCACAAAGGGACTCGTTGGACATGAACGTCATCATGAACACCTGCTATAATGGAAGCTCCAGAGCTTGGGTCCTTTAAGACAGGGAACCAGAACTGTTTCTCTGATCGAAGGGGCTGTTGTTAGGGCAGCATGCCTAAGACATGGCTTCTGTGGGATGCAGGGTGGGTAGACAACGTCAAGTAACCCTGACCTATCATGTGGCCCTTGTTTCTTTTCATCTTTAACAGAAATAGAAAGGCATAGTTTCCTCTTGCACATTTATTATCGTGTGTGTGTGTGTGTGTGTGTGTGTGTGTGTATTACAGATGTGTGAGCATATGAATACAGACACATCTGTACCACAGCACGCATATAGAGGTCAGAGGAAAGTCTTGGATGGTGCTCCTCTCCTTCTACAGAGTCTCTCGCAGTTTTTCATGCTGTTATGCCTGGCTGGTCTGGGAGCATCCAGGGATTCTCTTAAATCTGCCTCCCGTCTCACATTAGCAGTGCGGGGGCTGCAGATGATCACACTGCACATCTGACTTTTACACAGGGTGTGAGGATTCGAACTCGGGTCCTCTTGCCTGCACAGCAAGCACTTTCATCCACTGCGCCATCTCTTCAGCTCAACTCATTGTTTAACAGAGAAGGAAAGTTTGGGACTCAGAGCTTTTTGACAGGTACTGTAATAAGCACCGAATAACAACACTTGGTTTCTGTTTTCTTGGTTGCTGGTCCTGTTGCTGTGGTAAAATCCCCTGACAAGTAGCAACTCAAGGGAGGGAGGATTTATTCCTGCTCATAGTGCCAGGCACAGTCCATCATGGTGGAAAGTTAAGACAGCAGGAGCTTGAAGCAACTGATCACATCTCGTACATAACAGGAGAGCAGAGGGCAAGGGATGCACACTGGTGCTCAGGTGAAGCTCTGCCCAGGCAAGTGTTCTAACACTAAGTGCCATCCTTGGCCCATCTTGTTTTTACTGCACTTATTTGGAAAATAATCTTCTAACGATGCCGAATACTTTTACCTCTCCCTTAGGAAAAGTGTTGTGATATAATGAAAAACACGTATATTTGGCCTTTGTCTCTGGTTTAGGGCAGCGCTCATAAAGCCCTTAACGTACATACTAAACAACAGGAATGTCTTTCACGGCTTTGAAAGAGCTCTTTTCATCCATTGGTGGTTTTGTGCTAATAATGTAACTTTGGCGGACCCCTAGATAGCTTCAGGATGGGGTCTGATGACCAGAAAAAACCAGCCACATAATTGATTAGAGAGCAGAACTTTCAGCCCCACTCCGAGCTGCCTTATCTTTCCAATAGCATATGATGTAATGCATTGAGTCTACATAATGCGACTTTAACTAAGACTCTTGAGCAATAAGCTGCACGAGCATCCCAGGCAGTACTGACAGGGTGCATTACCTAGAGAGGACATGACTGCCCTACCTGTCTCTTCCATCAGGCTGACCCTGGATTTATATCTTTTATACTAAAGTTGTCATCTTACGTATAGCACTTCCCTGATATCTGGGAAATTCTAATGACTCTTGAAATCTACTGTGAGAAAGGGGTCACCCCGGTGGGGATCCCGCAGTCTGTAGCCACCTGCAACAGAAATGCAGATGGCCTGGGGACCCTGGCTGTAACTGGCATCTGAAGTGAGGACTGGGTAAAGGAGTCTAAGGCCAACTCTAGGTAATCAGTGACTAACGGAATTGTCATGCATGCACTTGGCTTAGAGTAATCAGAAATGTGATATTGGGGTGACAGGGCATGCTATGACATTCTTCATATAAATTTTCTGCGTCTACTAAAAGGACATCCAATTTAGGTATTAAGTGTCACATATATGCTGTGCAGACATGGCAAAAGTCATAGACACAACAGTGAAATGACTAATGCTTAACTATTCCTACCGTAGGGTAGAAGGCATGGTTGACTTGCTGTAGAAGCATTTCTTAGAGAAAAATGTCGGATTTCTACAGTACCTATGTAAAGATGTAAAGTACTACTATGTAAAGAGTAGTGCAGATGAATAAGAAATCACTCAAGCCACAAGGATCCTGTTTGCTCCTCTGCTTGTGTAAATATGATTTGAGTGATCTACACGTGCCGGTGACCACGTCAGGGGAGCTGCAGTTAGCAATGGAGCGTATGGAGAACAATCTACCGAACAGCAAAGCTAAACCCTGGAGAGGCAAAGCCCCGGGAGATTCTCCAGAACGCCCCTTGCTTCTGCTGTGCTTCCTCCTGCTTGCTGCTGCCGTGCCCCTGCTGTGTTTGGCATGGTGTGAACACTATGTGAGAGGATCCCACTGTATCTAGGAGAGTGTGATTGTCTCTTGGGAAAACCCCACTCCTCACTGGGCAGTTTACTTGCATAGCATACTGAAGATGGTTTTTAGAAGAGCAATGATGATTAGTTAGATCTGTGATTTAATTGGACTTTTTGAGTTGGCCTAAGAGATATAGGTGATTAGGACAGTTAGTAAAGATGATTAGGGAATTGGTTTAGGTGATTCTGCCCATTGCTCCAAGAAGAGATACAAAAAAAGACAGCCATAGCCTAAAAGCCACCTTCCCCTTTGTTAGATATGAGATTTGCAGAGGATGAAAAAATAAAACAAGATAGTTTCATGCATTATGAATTCTGGCTGTGAGACAACAGGTTGATGGCTAGAGAGGACAATTATGTCCCTACGCCCAAGGTTCGGCCTGAGTTCCTTGGTCATGTAGCTTACAGAACTAATCACAGGCCCCAGTATGCATCTTGAAAAAACAAAGTTGTAAAGGGGAATTAAATGACTCTGTCATGTGAAAAAGAAAAGAGATGGTTAGCTGACCACTCTAGATAGAAAATAGAAATCTGTTACACACACTGAAACTGTGAACATCTTCCTGCAGCACAGAAGGAACTGGCTGAACTAGACATGGCTTGTTAAAAAGTTGTTAACCAATTATAAAAGAATCATGACTTTGGGGTGAAGACAAATGTTTAGCTACCTGTGGGCTTCTAAGAAAAGCATGTAATGTGATTTCTTCTCATGTAAAATTATGTAACTTGTTTTTGGAAAGTCTGTAACTTATGGTTGTAACATAATCTTTTCTTGCACAGAATTCTTTGTATTAGGAGGTGTAAAAGGGAAAGAGAAAACTAGAGAGAGGAGGAGAAAATAGGAGAAGGAAAGCTGTAAAGGAGAACATCGGGAAAGAAGTAAACAGATAAGATCAGGAAATGTGGAAAGAGAAAGAACTGAAAAAGGAAATCAGTGGGGAAGAGGACCAGAGCAGGAACAACAGGCAGAGAGAAAAATAAAATGAAGAATTAAGCTTTGGCCCGTGTGTGTATGCACGTCTATCTCTGAGTGCTGAAAGCCGGTCCTCACAGCAGCACACAGGGTTTCATGTGTTAGACTTTTATCCCAATGGTGAGGTACTAAGAGTCAAAACCCAATTGTGATTTTTTTTTTTTTTTTGAAATGAGGTTTTGGGAAAGTGATTAGGATTAGATAAGGTCATTAGGGTGGAGTCCCACATGGTTGAAAAGATGAGGGAGAGTAATCAGATAAATGCACACACACACACACACACACACACACACACACACACACACACTCTTCCTATGTTGATGTTCAGCACCACTCTGGAAACCTCTTTGTAATAAGTCAGCCTGCCTCAGGTGCTTCAGTATAGTGGTGAAAAGCAGGAAAATACATACCCCAAATTTTACTGACAACCGTGAAAGCTTACAGAATTGAATGTGCTAATCACCTCATGTTTGGAGCCTTGCGTATGGGTGTCAATATTGCCCATAGAAGGTGAGTCTACAGACATGAGGCACACATCAGTGGGTGTGCGTCGGGCTATAACAAACTTGCAGTGAGCCTTGGTTGACATTTTTGCTCTCAGCCTAATCATTTGGTTAGCTAATTGTTTTCATTAGAAGCTTTGATGCATCAAAGGAGAATTTTAAATTAAATTTGCTTTGAAACAGAGAAAACACATAAAATGTGGTCTTTGTGTTTTCGGGGTCAAAGCATCTTCGAGACTCTGAAGGCAATAGCCTTCAGTTAATTAATACATGACGAGAGTATATTTCAGGTCGGCAGAACACCAAAGCAAATCCCCCGAGAATATTAAAGAGGCAGGTTACTAAACCTGGAGGATTTGTTTTAGAAACAGATATCAAGGCAATTCATGTGCAAACCCAAGTTCAACAGCTTCTGCACGTGTTTAAAAACACAAGGCTCCCACCCAACCTTATTGACACTAGCTGTCACTGCTAGCTGTGTGGCTTCAGTGAAAGCACTTAACCTCTCTGGGTCTATGTCCTCATACATGATAGTGTGTGCTCTCTCTTCTCTGTCCTGAAGCTCCACTGAAGGCTCAATGCCAAACTTCAACCCAAGTGGAAGCTGCAGGGCTCCTCAGTCCTGGGAACAGGTTGTATCTCACCACATAGAGCTGCTTCCAGATGCCTCCCCACTCCCAGAGCGTCGTGGTCACTTCCTGTGCCAGCGGGATTTCTGCAGGAATGATGTTCTCTATGTTCCTATTTAGGTGGGAGAGAATGAGGGGTAGAATTGAGACCCAGACACAAAAGAGAGAAAGGGCGAGGAACTTTGCAGTACTCTGCAGCTGTGGGGAGGAGGCTTGCTGAGACACACACACACCCCCCACACACACACACACCCCCGGCTGCGGCAGCTACACAGACTGCATCATGTAAATACATGGGATTTCTCTCTAAATAAGGTCCAAAGGCAGCTACTAGTGAAAAGTCAGATTCTCCAAACTGACTAATCCCCCCTCAGAATCAGATTCCTGCTAAAATCAATTTGGATTAGCTCCTCTTGGAGAGAGAGAAGACACAAATACACACAGCCACACTGCAGCTGAATGAGCTGGGCCCTGCACATCTGCCAGCTCAAATGGACAAAGCTAACTAGACAAAGGCATCCATGAGCCAGAAGAGCCCAGCCTGGCAAATAATACAAGTACCTCTGTGTGTCGGGGGACAGGAGGCAGGCTGTGAGTGTCCACACTTGCACTTTCTATATAGAAGCCAGAGGACCTCGAGGGACTGTTCCTCGGGGCAACCCCCTGCCTTTGCTTTTTTGTGGCTTTACTTTTGTTTTGACGCAGAGTCTCCCACTGGCCTATACCTTGACAAGCAGGCTAGGCTAGGTAGCCAGAGGGCCCCAGGGACCCGGGTGTCACCCTCATCCTCAGCACTGGGATTACAAGCATATAGTACCATGCCCAGCTCCTCTGACATGTGTTCTGAAGGAACTCAACTTGCAAGGAGGACACTTAAGCCACTGAGTCTCTCACCCAGTTCCCCACAAGTACCTTCTTTTCTCCACTGTCACTTCCTTGACATGGATGAAGGATGTCGGGAAAATGCCCTGTAGGAAACAAGACAAAACAGGTTAGAAGACACATCACAGAAAAGTAACTGACTCATTGTCTGCCCAGGTTTTGTTTTTTATCCACTAAGCTACTGGATTTCGAGACCATCAGACTGCAGAAGAACAATCTAGGAGTCCGACGGAGCAGGCATAGACACCAATCCCACATGCTGCAGGCTGCAAGAATATGAAATAAAAATGCAGCTGTATATGGTAGAGCTATACCTAGAAGGGTCAAGAAATCCTTCTAGAGGAAAGTCAAATATCAAGGAATATTTTAAGTTATTTGGCTTTTAATATATCAGCTGTTTCCTACTATCAATTTCTTGTGTGTCCATAACTCCTAGACCATAAAGGCAAACAGTATAAGCTTCTCAGACCTACTGCTGATCTGCACGAGGTAATGCTCCTACAGAGACAACACCTATCTCCTATGGAGACACATAGCTTTGTTTCTCGTGCAAATGAAGCTCAGACCATCCCTTTCCTTCCTGCCTAACGGCATTCCAGAGCTACTGACCCAGGACCAAAGGGTTTTTTGCATAACCAGGTGTGAGTGAAGACTGGGGCAGAATTCCTGGTCTGGCAAAGTCACATGGCTGTGGCTGGAGAAGGGAAGATAGGGCAGAGTTTTTGGATGAGTAGGGATTGGGTCAGAGCAGGAGAAGAGGAAGGAAAGATGGAGGGTGGAGAAACGGAGGACGAGGATGAGGTGCAGAGCATAAGAGCTTAGTTATGACTAGGGCTATGAGAGGACAGGAAGAGAAGGGACAGAGAGGAACTGAGTGTCAGGACAGAACTGAAGCTGTGTAGACAGAACTTTGTCTGAGAGAAATAAAATGGATGGTCAAAAGAGCCCAGTGTACTTACATTCTTTTCCCTCAGAATACCCCCACACCAGCCATAGCATCTTCCCCAGGACTCTGGGAGGAATCTTCTCAGGGCAGGCCCCTGGGAAAATTCTGACACCCACATGCATAGGTCTTCCTGTTCTCCACTCTACTCCCTAAGGATACTTCAGTACCATCCTGGGCACCTGTCCTCCCAGGTGGGTAAGAAGAGAAATCAGTAGAAAATGGGTCTGAGCCCCTCACTTGTGGAGACATGAGCTCTGCTTCTCTGCTTCTCCCCTTCCGACCCACTTCCAGGGAAGCAGCATCCCTTAAGCAGGGGTTGTTGGGGGACCCTGGGTCTGAAGCAAGTCCTTGGCTTTACTTGAGCTTCTAAGATGTGAGACCTCTCCTCCCTGGATTTAACTCACTGTCCTTTGAAAAGGCAGAGCAGGATTGTGCCACCCTGAACAATACATCAGGGAAAACGCTTCATAACCATGGCCCAGACGGCAAGGGAGCTTTACTAGTTGCTTGGAAATTCCTCCATGATTTCAAGCATCGTGCACGGTGAGGACATGCAGCCACTCACTTTGCTGAGCACCAGTTGGGAAAAAATGAAACAGGCAAAGCAAGTGCCTACTGTAGTGCAGATGACATGACAGAGTGGCCCTGTCATCTGCAAGGGTGTCTGGGCCTGTCCTTTCATGTCACATGGGGAGGTGAGTGAATGACCACACAATGCTGAAGGAAAGAGCAGAGGTCAGCTTAACTACAAAGTGCACCATTTCCTGGGAAGCCCAGGGAGGGGAAATCATAAGCCAATGGCGTATTAGCCAAGGCTGCAAAGAGAAGAGGGTGCCAGAGACCACCTTAAAGAATAGAGAAAGAGGAGAGACTAGAGGCAGCGTGGGCACAGTGAGGCACAGGCGTGGGAGCCAAGAGTACAGATCTGAAAGGAAGGAGTGGACTCACTTTGCTGAAGAGCAGTGCAGGGAAAGGATTGCCCAGGAGAGGCGGCAGGGCCAGGTGAGGACATCCTTCATTGTCCCAGATGAAAACAAAGTGACCTTACCTGTGACACTTTATGCTTTATGAGGTACCCTCTGTACCAGTCTGCAAAGGGAAAACAAAGGCAAAGGTTTTTCATTTGCTCTGCATCTTTTGTTCACTTGCTGTGTTTTGCTTTTGTCTGTCTGTTTTCACCTAGTAAAGAAATGGTTATAATCTGCTTGAGACCTGTGGTATGGGACAAACCGAGAAACCCACAGCATGAAATATGTTGTGTGGTTTGCTGAAAGCACCATCTACAGGTACATGGTTTCATTCACAGACTGACATAAATCTCCTTCTCCTTTTGAGAAAGAAGGTGCCTTGGTGAGGCCATCAGTGCACTGGGTCCCATGATCCCAAGTGCCCCTGGAGAGAGGCCTCAGCACACATCATGCAGACAGATGCCTCAAAGCCACAGCCCAGGCTTCCTTTCCTCGTGTACCTGCTTGTGGTCACATGCATGTTTACAACTCCTGTCTCAGGCATGGAAAGGCTCAGGGACCTGGGCAATCATCTTAAAATAATATGAACCATTCCAACAGCAACAAATGATGTCTAAAATGTGATTTTCTGAAGTTAGTCATTACCAAACAGATATATTGGTGAACAGGTAAAGGGACAGGGATTTTAAAGAATCTCCCCTTTGCAGGACTGTAAAAGAAAAAAAAAAAAGCTCAATTAACAGAAATCCAAATAACTCAGAGTCCTCTAACAAAATGAGCATGAGTTCAGCATGCTGTAAGGAGGCCACTGGCCTTTGAAATGATTAGAGCACAGCCACGAGGCGGCATTTGTCATCTTTGTAAATAAAAAGCACCTGCCAAGTTCCTCGTTAACAGACCCTCATTTGGGGGCTGACAGATTGTCGCCAGAATACATTCTCAACAGATATTCACACAAGCTCCCACCACCAAAATGACTGAAATGCAAAGTCACTCTCCCAGCCATGGCCAGCTTGAAGGTCAGCACTAAGGGGAGTTTTGAAGCCATGGTAATCCGTGGGGATCCTATTTTGAGTGGCAGAAAGTGAGAGAGACGGGAAAGGATACAGAGAAAACAGAAGGAAAATTAGGGAAGTTGTGGAGGAAGAATCTGGAGTTTGGAATGAAAGCGTTCTTCCAGGAGCTATTCTGCATTAAGCATTTTCATCTTCTTGACAACCATATGGGGCAGGAATCCTCATTATTTCATTGTACAGCTGAGCAGCCTACCCGAGACACAGAGAAATTGAGCAATTTTTCCACAGTCACTCAATTAGTGACGTATTTGGATGTAGAAGAAGCAGCCCCTTCTAGTCTTAGGGGAAGGAGTTTGTTGGTCATATAATGTCCTAGTCTTATTTCTGCTGTGATTTAAAAAAAAAAAAAAAAGAAAAGAAAAGAAAAAAAAACCTTGATGGAAAGGAAATGGGGTGGAGGGATTTGGGTCACAATCCCAGGTTACAGTTCAGCATGTGGGGAAGCAAAAGCAGGAGGAGGTACAAATAACCAGTCACATCACATCCACAGCCAGAGAGAAACGAACACCTGCGTGCTTCTTGCCTGCTTATGCTCAGCTCCATTTCTCCACTCTCAGACCACTCAAGATCCCCTGCCTAGGGAATGCTGCTGCCCACCCTGGACTGTGCCTCCCACCATCGATTAAAACAATCCCACAGACATGCCCACAGGCCAACCAATGGAACAGCTCTTCCTTGAGACTCTTCCCAGGTGACTCTCAGTTGTGTCTGGTTGACAAAGCTAACCCTCACATCCAATGTGTCACCATCTTGCCATTGAGGCCCTCAAGTTAAATCTCTAAGCTACTTGGCAACTGAGGATTTCTGGGGATGGAAGTTCTATTTCATGAAGTGCAGCTTTCTATTTTGAGTTGCCTCTAAGTGTTTGCCCAGTTACGATAGAAAATAATTAACAAGATCATGATGGGGAAACCTACAGAGACAACCAAACCAAACTAATGGGAACTCATGAACTTTAGACCAACACCCATGGAGCCTCCACAGGACTGTACTAGGCCCTCTGCATAATCGAGACAGTTGTGCAGCTTGATCTGCTTAAGGGGCCCCTGGCAGGAGGATCAGGATTCATCCCTGGTGCATGAACTGGCTTTTTGGAGCCCACTACCTATGGTGGGACACTTCCCACAGCCTTGAGGCAGGGGGAGGGGCTTGGACCTGCCTCTACTGAATGTACCAGGTTCTGCTGACTCCCCATGGGAGGCCTTACCTTCTTGTAAGAGGGAATGGGGGGGAGGGTGAGTTGGGGGAAGGGAGGCTGAAGGGATGGGAGGAGGGAAAAGGGGGCTCTGTGATTGGTATCTAAAATGAATTTTAAAAAAATCTTAATAAAAAATAAACAAGCTGGGCAGTGGTGGCGCACGCCTTTAATCCCAGCACTCGGGAGGCAGAGCCAGGCGGATCTCTGTGAGTTCGAGGCCAGCCTGGTCTCCCAAGCGAGCTCCAGGAAAGGCGCAAAGCTACACAGAGAAACCCTGTCTTGAAAAACCAAAAAATAAATAAATAAATAAATAAATAAATAAATAAATAAATAAAACTAAATAAATAAATAAACAAAATATCCAATCTCTTAAAAAAAAAAATTAACAGTGACCCATAGGGTTTAATCCCTCTAAGCGTTTGCTATATGCCAGTAGCTTTCTAAAGGCATTGATTCTGTTTTTTTCAAACTTTAAATTTAGTGGGCTGGAGATGTAGCTCAGTGGTAGTGCACTTGCCTATCAGATTAAAGATGAATCTTCATGACAATCCTATCGAGGATGCACTATTACTACTTCAGTTTTGTAAGTGAAAACAGAGAGGCACAGAGAATAAGCAACTTCCTAATTGTCGCACAGCTTGAAATTTAAACTTAAGCATTTGACATTTGAATTCTGCTATATTCACTGAAGCACAATGACCTTGTTTGCCAACTAGATATAAGTGTATCTTTGGAATATTGTTACTAGCTGCCATTCACAATCACTTTAATCACAAGCACTATATAGGTTCTCTTGGCACACTCACAGAAATCCTATAAACTAAATATTATCATTCTTGCCTCATTGATGGAGTTGAAACTCAAGTCAGTTGATGTACTGAGCTGGCATCATACAAATAGAGCTTTTGTCCAAGTCTGTCAATTCAAAGCCAGAACACTTAGAACTCCTCAGCCACACTGATGGGAACAGAGAAAAGAGCTATCCAGGTTGCACTGGCCTGGAGCAACATTATGGTCAAGGCTACTTCAATCCACTTTGGAACATGCAAATAATAGGGAACCAACAGTCCACACTCAAAGTGATGCTCACATTCTATCTCTGGGTGCCCATCAGGGTGGAGCCAAAGGACTTCACCTTTGTGGACCCTTGAGATTCAGTCACATGTGCACACCTTACAGGCCTCCCAACCCTCAATGCTTTGCTTGCTCCTGGGTAACTCTCACCCCCAAAATCCATATTCTGCCTCCAAAAGTCACATTCATTCAGCACCAATTGTGCCCCCAGTGTATACTGTGTATATACTAGGTTACCTATTTTCAGAAACAGATCTATGATGATCTATTGGATAAAAACATCACTGTTAAGCAAGACAGGGGTATGATCCCCTTAGCAACATCATCAAGACTGCCCTCAGACTTTCCCAGCCCTGCTGACCACCTCTGAATCTTGATGTCAGTTCTCTAATCAAGCCCACTGTCAACTGTCTCCATATGTGTGCCAGACTTTATAGGCAGATAACTGTTGGCAAAAACCCCCAGAGAGAGGCCACTATGATCAAAAGTAATCTCTGTAACACAGCACTTATCAGATGCTGCATATATCAAAACTGAGCTCTGTGTTAAGGTCAATAATATCAAGAGTCATTGAACTTTCTCACGAAACAAATCACGTATTCATCCCCCGATTCCTAGGTCAAAATCATAAGCCCCGGTGTAATGGTGCAAGGAGGTGTGACCTTAAGGAGATGCTTAGCTCATGCAAGTGTGACCTTAAGGAGATGCTTAGCTCATTCAGGTGGAGCTTGTCTGGATGGTAGTTGCCATCTTACAGGGGAGATTCCTCCCTCAATCTCCACCACTAGGTGAAGAAACAGGAAGAAAGCCTTGAGCAGAGGAGGAACCAGCCCTCACCCGGCACCACATCTGCCAACACCTTGATCCTGGATTCCCTGACTCTACAACAGAATTACATTCCTGCTGCTTAACATGCCGAGTCTATGGCATTCTCTACAGCAGCCTGAGTGGCTAAGACATGCACCCCAAGGGGAGAGGAGCCAAGGGGAATTTTCTTACAATTCTTTTGGACAGCTGTGAAATACCAGCTATTCAAACTGTGCTCCCATCCTGCAGCACAAATGCAACCTGAAATACACCAAAGGGAGAGGGAAAGAGTCTCAATATCCCAGAACCACAAAAGAAGAACCCTCTGCCTGCCGTTTCGGGGCAGTATGGTCCTTTGTCACGTCAATTAAGCTTCACTGCTTTCATCTGAGAAAAATAGCATCTCTCCTCAGAGTATTGTCACAAAAACTATTTTAATGACATGATTATGGGGGTTGGAAAAGTAGCTCCACAGTTAAAATCACCTACTGCTCTTGCAGAAGACCTGAATTCAGTTCCATGTTGGGGGCTCACAACTGCTTGTAAATCAGGTTCCGGGGGAGCTGAGATCTCTGGCTTCTGTAGGCACCTGGGCTCAAATGTACGTATCCATCCACCCATCCACACACACATACACATAATTCCAAATAAACAAATAACATGATTAGGAAGGAATTCATCTACTAAAGGTACAAAATGTTGTACAGGAAGAAGGCATCCCAGTTTCAAGATAACTGTGACCTGCATGTGGATAAAAGGAAAGGGACCAGAGGCATAGTAAGCTGCAGATTTCAATCATATCTGAGATCTTGTTTTGTTTTGTTTTGTTTTGTTTTGTTTTGTTTTGTTTTGTTTTGTTT
>CABHPP010136581.1:47775-63106 GCA_902168425.1 Peromyscus attwateri | reverse complement strand
TTAAAAGTTCTTATTAATAAAATCAAACCTGAGGCAGGTATTGGGGTGAACACTGGAAGGTCAGAGAGACAGAATAAGCCACAGCTAACCTCACCTGGCCAACTTCTGGGCTGGTCTTGTTTCCTCAGACTGGAAGCCTCTGAGTCTTCATCCAGAATGGGTCTCAGCTGAACTGCTGCTAGAAGCCTGAAAGCTTAACCAGGCCAAATGCCTAACCAGGCCAAAATGCTTACCCAGGCCAAATGCTGCTAGTTTCTGGTCCTCACACCTTATATACCTTTCTGCTTTCTACCACTACACCCTGGGATTAAAGTCTCGTTTTATTCTGGGATTAAAGGCGTGTGTCACCGTGCCTGGCCTTGAACTCACAGAGATCCAGAGGGATTTCTGTCTCTGGAATGCTAGGATTAAAGGTGTGTGCTAACACTGCCTAACCTCTGTTTAATATTGTGGCTGTTCCGTCTCTGACCCCAGATAAGTTTATTAAGGTACACAATATTTTGGGGAACACAATACCACCACACAAAGGTCTAAAAATTAAACTTTACACTAATCATTTAAAATACTTTGGCAATATGATGTAACTCTAACAAGACATTTCTATCTCTTCGTTTATCTATTTATATATACTTTGAAATATGGCTGAGACTAAATGTTAATAGATTATTTCTGAGTGATTGAATCTGAAATGGTTTCTGTAACCTTCATATTCACCATCTCTGTGTTGCTTAAACTCTTTATAAATAGTGTATTTATGAAAAGCATAAATAACATGCTTTATAAATAGTATAATCCAAGCCAAGATTTTTATGTTAACCATACTAGCTTTGTACATTATTATAATTTCCTTTTATTTTTAAGTAGTTTTAACTTTTATTAAAAAAATAACTAAGGACTAGAGAAATAGCTCAGCAGCTAAGACCTTGTATTCCTCTTACAGGTGAAACAAGTTTGGTACCCAGTACCTACACAGGTTTCATAGGGTTTACAACTGCCAAGGACTCCAGCTTCAGGGAATCTAATGCTCACTTCTGAACTCCACAAGTCCCTGAACTCAAGTACACACACACACACACACACACACACACACACACACACACACACACACTGTGCATGTGGGATAACTAAGTGGTGTTCCTTGGGGGGTGTAGCTGAGTGGTAGAGTACTTGTCTAGCATTCGTGAGCAGCTGGATCGAAAAGAGACTCAACTCAGTTTGTAGACCTACTCTCTGCCAGCAAGAACTTCAAGCTGATGAATGCCCAAGCCTACTAAAACTAGAGATAGATTTAAATAATGGAATGATAGCTTTGTTTTGTTTACAGGTAAAAAGAATGTATCAGAACCCTCAGTTGGATCTCAGAGGAGTAGGCTCAGACTGAAAGGGAATATGCCAATTAACTAAGATTCTTTTACATTTATAGGACTTACTTGGCAATCCTGTAATCACAATGTAGTCTTTAATTTATAAAAACACTGAATTAAATAGATGGAAACATTGTCTGTATATCTTTGAAGTAATATTCCTGCATTGGTCTACACTTTGGCTATTATACCCCCTACATCTCTGTCTGCTTCATAGTAGTACATAGCACACTTTAAATTTTGTCTCAATCTCTTTCTTAAAGGATAATGTGTCATATTGTGTCCTCAAGTAATCACAAGAATGTTCTCAAATGCTGGATGTACAACTGGTGGAAGAAGGAACTGACCCAGTCACTGAATTCTTAACTCATCTTACATATTAAATTTTTTTTCTCTAAAGTATTCTCTGCTATCTGTAGGGTTTTTCTGAGTAACATTACCTTACTTGACTAGTTGTTACACTCCTTACCTTTCATCTACTCAGATCACAATAGACTCTTGTGTTTTACTTAGAAATACATGATTCTGTAACTAAATAGCAAAAGCTCAAAATATTACTTCTACTGACTTGTGTTCTCCATGGCAGCTACATTCATAATCTTCAGTCTTCTATAGAGTTCTGATTAAAGCATTTAATCTTTGAGTCAAGCAGAGCAGTAAGAAATGAGACCAACTCATGATAAATATTTTAGAGACTGAACCCTTAATACAATTAATCTTTTTCATGTAGTTCAAGCAAATTATACAGGTGTCATCCTTGTATCATTCAATTCTTTTTGCACTGATACCCTTCCCTAACAGTTTATCTGTTGATGTATGAAAATAGCTGACTGAGAACAATAAAGACAGAAATCCTTGATTGTTTCCAACATGGTGATCTTTAGCATCTTACTTTAGTAGTATATTCAAGGTTATTGAAAATCATAACCTTGTCTCAAAATCTCCATGTGGTCGTTGGATAGGAAGTTATATTGGTTAACAAGGAAAAAGTAATTTTTTCAGTATCATTGCCTATTGAAAATATGATGGCTGATTATGGTTCAGTGGTAGACCAGTTGCCTAGAATGCCCTAAGTCTTGATCCATCACACCACTTTTAGACACAATTCTGTTAATGTGTATATCCTTAAGCTTAATTGGTGTGAAAATTTTAATTTTCTTCTATTTCCAAATTATTTTTTAAATTTTTCCCAATTTCTTTTCATGCTCAGACTCACTTTGTTTTTCCTAAGTTTTCTTAATCTTGAATTTTTCATACTGTTATGGTGCTTACTATCCAAACCAAATACATGGTCTATTTTAACAGCATTATCAGTGTCACATCCAAATCTTGATAATTCACCTTTTGATGACTGTCAGTTTATCAAGAAGACCTTCAGCATTTTCTCTCAATACCGACCTCACTTTATCCTCTGGCCGTTCGTCTCCTGGCTTTTCTTGTTGCTACCCATTCATCTTCTAGCCTTCCCCTTCTCCTCGTAGCATGCCCACGATCTCATTCTCTCATTCCTAACCCTTATAAGACAGCTTTGTAAAGTTAATATTAGTTTCTTTTTTGTCAATGCCATGACTTCAATTTCAGCACTTGGGTGGCAGAGGCAGGTAGATCTCTGAGTATGAGGCCTGCTTACTTTAAACAGAGAGTCCCCGGACAGCCAGGGCTACATAGCAAGTCTCTGCCTAAAATTTCTGTGGTTAAAAATGTATTTCAGAAGTCTGTGTTCTACTCATTACAGAGCCATCTCAACTACCTAGTCATCAATCTTTCCTAAAACTGAGTTCCCCACATTTGTACCTTTGTTTATTCTGTAGACTTTGAGTTTCAATTGGGCGTTTAGATTTGATGAGCTAGTAGGATGTGAGCCTTCATTTCTTAACCTGCAATATGCTTCAAAACTTCTGTTACTTGATTACAAATATTATCTTACAGGGTACTATGTTTTTCTATTTGCAAATGAGCTTTCCAATAAGATCCTTCTGCTCCTACAATTCTTAAAATACTAAACATGTCATTTGTGAATCCCAAGCAAACGTTTTGTTCTAAAAAATTGGATGTATATATTAAATTTTCTTGACTGGTTTATAAGATAAATCTATCAAATACGAAATGTTACTAGTGTAATCTCATTAAAATCATGTAAATACTCCTATTTTCTTCTCTCCTCAAATTATTTTTACATGATTCCTAATTTCTTTTCCTGTTCAGACTCCTCTTGTTTTTCCTGTTTTCTTAATCTTGAAT
Organism: Peromyscus attwateri; assembly: GCA_902168425.1. NCBI lineage: Eukaryota > Metazoa > Chordata > Mammalia > Rodentia > Cricetidae > Peromyscus > Peromyscus attwateri. The sequence continues at coordinate 59,501 of CABHPP010136581.1, read as the reverse complement.
TTTTTCTACTATTTTGGTGATCCAAACAAAATGTGTGGCATTTTTTGGTCCAAACCTTCAGTTGTACTAAGGCTAAAAGTTGGTTTTTCCATTAATTTCCTAGTGTGTATTTTCTTACATATTGCTTTATCTAAACTACAAGGTACTTCAGTGAATTAGTACACACATTTTTCTCTAGAGTAGACTATGGGCTTGATGACTGAAGGTAGGAACTCTTCCAAGTAGGAAGTAAAGAAAACACTTATAAGGGCATAACTATCCATGAACATGGAGTTCATCCATTTTGTACCTGTGCTACTCACTCCTGTATCTTTAAAACTCATAAGTTTAAACAAACTCCCAGGAAATAGCTCGGTGACCATAACAGGAATCTTCTGGGTTGTTTCACAAAAGAAGAATGCACATAGAGTTTTAAATCTCCCCTGCTATTACAACAGTTCCATCTTAATGCCTTTAACAAATCTCTGAGGATCAAAGATGCAAAATGACAGGGTCAACCTGCAGACAAATGAACTGGTAGGCAGAAGACAGAGCTTCTGAAATGTTTGAAGATTAGGTTAATTTTATTGGGAGCCAGCTTGCAGGAGTCAGTTCTCTCCTTCCACCATGAAGGTCCCAGTGATAAAACACAAGCCCTCATTCTTGGTGGCAAGTACTTTTACCCCATTGATCCATCTTGCCAGCCACACACTTAGCTGCTATTAGGACATGATGTGCCTCTTACATCTGTGCATAAAAATGCCCAGCATATAAAAACTGTCATAACTGAATGTCTGTGTGATTGCTTTTCCACTTACTTGGTTCTCACTTCTAGGAACAACCCTACTCTCGATTGTTTGGTTTTCTCCCCCTTTCATTGCAGCTCTCTCTCTCATCTCATTTTGTGTAACTTCTTAGTTTGACACTATGTCCCTGATATGGGGACAGATTTGTTTGTACCGTTTACCATCCCTCTGACGTCACCTTCATCTTTGTGCTGCTTTTATCCTTGCATTAGTTTTCTTTTCTGACTTTGTTCAGCTTTTTAAAATTCAACTTTATGGCATTTATAACGTTATTTTAATTTTTCAACCTCTCCAATTTGCTCTTTCTTTTTAGAAAAAAAAAATAAAAACCTCATTGTTCATGTTGACCGAGAAGAGGTCATCATCACCTTGAGATAATTCAAATAACATATGCTTTCTCATTTAACTGTTATCTTTTTTCTCCTGATTTTATAGTTGTAATTGTGTGTGCATAAGTCTGATGCTGCTATCATCTTGGTGACTATAGTTATTTGACTCAGGATAGTTGTCAGTATGTTGAAGTGGTGTAGGAAGTGGGGGCTGGGTAGGGAGAATGTGCCACTTCAATTGAAATTACTTCATCAATGATATTTTTTTTTTAAATCAAATTGTTTTCTTCTAGCTTTCTGCAGTTGATGAGACATCCGGAACAGTCACAGGGTTTGGGGGTTTTATTTCACTTCCCGTCATTCACTAGAAATCCTGTCAATAGTGTCCCACAACCACACAGCTGAATCATAAATAACAAGACGATGCACCTTCGGCTCTTTTCCTCCCTGCTCCAATTACCTGCCATCCTCTCCTCTTCCCTTCACCCTGTCCTGGGTGGCCAGGAGGATGAATCACAAACTCAGAGAATAAAGAAAAGCCAGAGCCCAGAGAGTTTTCGGATGGTGAGAGGAGAGAGAACTGTCAGTGAATCACACAGTAAACCCCTTTATCCATACCTCTTTACATACAGGTGTTCATCACAGAGACCCTGCCACTACCCAGGCCCAGAACCAGGGTTAAGTATTGGCTCAACTCACATCCACCCTATCTGTGTTATACTGTAGCACAGGTGGGGGGGGCGGGCAGTCCTGTGGACCCAAGGCTACAGGATCTCCACGACACAGGGAGTCGACCAGATGTCCAGGATGAGTCCCAGTGAGGGCCCAGTGTTGATAGTGTAGCAGAGACCAGGGGCCTCGAACCAAACCCATCACATTCTTAATGCATTTCTCCTATGTGGCATTCACTATCACTTTAGGGATTTTCTCATGCTCATTATCTTAAACAATGTTTCAAAGAGGACTCTTCTTCATGACTTAATGAAGTAAGTTTAGAATTGGACTTTTTTAGCCTAAAGGGCACATGAATGTTTAAGGGATCTGTGTCATCAATCGCCGTGTGCAGAATAGACACTTACCTGTGATTCTAACCAAGGTGGGACGCTTTGCATCATCTCTGCAGTAGCTGTTCATCAATAGTCATAATTGTACCAAGGCAAGAGCTGAATAGGGGATGAATTGATTTTTCAAAATTGTACTTTTAAAATTACTATAAAGGAGAAAATATCATTGTGAGTTTAACAGTGATTGATAGTTAATTATCTGTACAAATTCTTTCTTTGTTTTTCTACTGGAGTCCTATTTTTTAAAAAAAATACATCTATGATTATGTTGCATTATCTCCTCTGAAGTGGATCCCTCCTTATTTGAAATATCTTTCATTTTGTCATTTGCATTTTAATTTGTTCAAAGTCATTTTATATTAAAGGAAATATATTAGTTTTTTAGGTAATAAAAATCTATCAGTATTTTATATTATGGTTTCTCAGTCTACTGTCAAAATATGAAATTCCTTCAACCACCTAAAATTATACTTCTGCTAAAATTATATCTCTGCTTTAATATTTGTGTAGATTTATTTCACTGAAATTACATAGTAATACATCTATACTTAATATGATGTTAGATAGGATTTTAACATAACTCCACAATTTATCCAAACACAATTTATTGAATTAATTATCTTATCCATCACTTGAAATTCCAATTATATTATGTAATAAGTGGTTATAATAAGTTTTCAGGCCTATTTTTCATGTATATAGTCATTTCCTCTTCCCTGTTTGTCTTTTCCTGGGCTGAATTTTACTCTCATTCCCTTTTGGAACACTAAAGTTTTCACTTTGCTCCATCCTTTTTCTTACAGGTAAACTATGGTGGATACTTTTCATGTACTCCCACTGAAATGTTAAGTAGAATTAGCTTGATATCAGTATCAATACTGTATTGGATATAAAAAGAATACATTTTAAAAGAATTTATCTCTTAGCAAAATGTAATTTTGTTACTCTATGTGACCTAGAGTAAAGTCGGGCAGAAGAATAATTCTGGTGCCATCTCAACTCCCAAATAACTTACCTTGAGATTTTTATTAAGCTGACTAATAGATCAGGTCCAGCTACCAAAGAATACATTTTTAAAGCAATTTTTTTTTAAATCTGTTGCTCAAATAAAGGGCCGTCGCGATTATATAACAATAACAACAACAGAAAGTGGTGAAATTAGCTTCTGTCTGAGGCCTGTCCTTTTATCTCATGAATGTCTTTTCCAGAACAAAATTCTCAGGTTTGGCTCACTATCTTCTTTCCTGCATCTTGTTCTGGGATTCACCTCAAAAGTTATCATCAAACTCAAGGTCACCTAGATTTCCTCCTGTGCTGTCTTCTAGATTTGTATTTTGCCCTTTTATAGGTAGGTATGTGATCTACTTACTTTTAATTCTGTGAAAGCTGTAAGTTCCGTATCTAGATTTTTCTGTGGTAAACGCACATCCGGTTGTTCCAACAACACTTACTGAAAAGACAGCGCTGTCCCCAGTGATTTGCCTTCCTTCTTTGTCAAAGATTAGTTGGCTATTTCTGTGTGGATCTATTTCTGGGCTCTCTATTCTTTCACTGATCTGTGCACTCAGTCTTTAGCCAGCACCACTCCAACTCCGAATTGTGGTTTTTATAGTAAGTCTTGACGTCAGGTGATATGCTCTTTTGAAATTCATTCTTTTGTTTCAACACAACTGCCAGCCAACTCATATTGGTTCTGCTTCTGATATTTTCTTTTCTCTACTTTTTAATGGTACAAAAGTGATATGAATTAAATAGATGGGTGCAATATCTTAAATTTTTATCTTTCCTGGGCCTGGCAATTGTATGGAAAATACTTGTGACATGGGGAAGTGGCAGTGAACTGCAATTCCCAGTAAGCCATAAAACCATGAACATAACTGCCTTGTGTTGTGTTTCTAAGCTTGGATGCTCAGGTTGGATATATTAAGTGCATTTTCTTGCTTAAATATCTTTCAGTTAAAATGAATTCACAGTTAATAACTCTATTGTAAGTTAGAATGCATCTACATTGTGTTCATTGTCCTAGGTCTTTTGTCTTATTAACTGTAGAATCAGCGTGTCATGTATACAAATAACTTGATGGTATTTTGAGAGGGACTACAAGAATTTAAAGATCAAAGTAGGAGAATTGACATCTTAGCAGTATTAAATCTTTCACTCTTCAATGAATTAGTTCTTTGATGTAGTTCACGGGTTGTGTAATTATCAGCATGTAGAATCTACACATCTTTTGCTAGACTTTTATCTAAGTGTTTAATTTTGTGGAGTGTTATTTTAATAGTGTTGATGTTCATTTTATATTCTAGTTGCTCATCACTAGTACATAGAAAAGGAATTTTGTATATTCATTTGTCTTCTATGACTTCACCTGCCTCTTGGTGCATTCTAGAAGTTTTTTGCAACTTAAAAGAGAACTGAGTCCTGAAAATTGTCCTCTGACCTCCACACATTTGTGCTGTCACACACACACACACACACACACACACACACACCAAATAACCAGATAAAATGGAATTCTCTACATTAACAATCAAATAAATGCAAACAAGGAAATGTCTGTTATGTTATGCTATTTATTTATTTATTTATTTATTTATTTATCTATCTATCTATCTATCTATTTATTTATTTATTTATTTTTCCCATCCTATAACCGTACCTAGGGCTAGTAGTGGAAGGTTGTATAGAACTGTGTGAGAGGAAGTTCTTGCACATTCTTAATCTTAGAGGCTCAATGGCCTGTTTGTCAACAACAAATGAGCTATTGCTGGTATGTTATGATCTACATTATTTACCTGACTGTAGAAATTCTTCTCTTCCTAGATCACTGAGAGATTGTTATCAATGAGATATGGTAGATCATGCCACACTCTTATTACATTAATTAATAATTCTTTTTAAATTCACTTTCTTGGTGAATTACATGGTTATATTTTTTAAATGGTGGCTCAATATCCTATACTTGGAATAGAAGTAAATCCCATATATCCAAAATATATGGCTTATGCATCTTGAATTTGTTATGCTAATGATTGCTAGCTAATAAATTTATTCTTGATATTCTTGCAATGCTTTTATGTGGGATATACATTAGAAAAATATTAGCCTCAGAATATTTAGTAATTATTGCTTTTGTTATTAAATGACTTGTGGCAAGTAAGTACATGCCTGTTCTTTAAGTATTTGGTATACTCTACCAACAACAAACCCTCTGCAATAAAATACCAGTGACCTACCCTCTGCTGCACTCTGCCAGTGACCTACCCTTTGCTGTACTCTGCCAGTGACCTACCCTCTGCTGCACCCTACCAGTGACCTACCCTCTGCTGCACTCTGCCAGTGACCTACCCTCTGCTGCACTCTACCAGTGACCTACCCTCTGCTGTACTCTACCAGTGACCTACCTCTGCTGCACTCTACCAGTGACCTACCTCTGCTGTACTCTACCAGTGACCTACTCTTTTTAGTGTTCTTACAGTTTATTATTTATTCAATATCTTTAATCATCTATTCCTCCTATTTGGCCCATTCAGATTGTCTATTACTTTGAGTGAACTTTGGGATTTTATGATTCCTAAGAAATGAGTTTATTTTATGTGACTTGTTATATATGAGGCCATAGATTTGTGTATAACTTTGTTGTTTTTTAATATTAATGCAATCAATATCACTTTTGATCTTGACAATATTCTTTTTGTCTTAGACCATCTAAGGATTTATTGGTGTGTGTTGTCTTCTTAAGAACAGGCTTTTTCTTTCATAGACTATTTTCCCATTTTTTTCCTGTTTCTGATTCATGGGGAGTTTTTTTTTCCTATTTATTGTTTTTTCTTGCTTTAAGCTTAAATTGATTTTATTTTCTTATTTTCATAAGTCAGAGTCCTGGGTTATTAGATTTATATCTTTCTTCCTTTGTACTCACTTAACTGCTGTTAATTTCGCACTGGACATCACTGTCACTTAGTCCAATATTTCAATAAGTAGCATTTATTTCATTTGATTCAGAGGAAATTTCCCATGAAACATGTTATTTTGTTTGAGTGTTCTGTTTTTGTTTTGTTTTGTTTTGTTTTTCTTTTGAGACAAAGTTCATTCTACAGCTAAAATAACTTAGAAAGTATTATGAGACTCCCTAGAACTTGCAGCTATTCTCCTGCCTCAGACTCCTAAGTGGGGGAATTCTAGGCCCCTCTACCATGACCAGCCTTGGAAGAAATTCAAAGCAGAAGAGAAACATGATCTCCTTTATTTTTTATTACCTATTTACTCTCTGTCTCTCTGTCTGTCTGTCTCTCTCCCTGTCTCTGTCTGTGTGTGTGTGTGTGCCTGAGTGTGTGTGTGTATGTGTGTGTGTGTGGTTTTCATGTGTATACCACATGGTGTGTGCAGAAGTAAGAGGACAACTTGCTAAGATTGGTTCTCTCTTTCTACTTCATTGGTCCTGGCTGGTCCTGGGAATCAAATACAGGCAATCTGGCTTGATGACAGTCACGTTTACCCACTAACCCATCTTACCTGCCTCCTTTATATTTTTGAGTGACCACATTTAAACACCCTACACTGTGGACCCTCAATTAGGAACAGGGGAAAGAGACCATTAGAGATAGATTGTAAATATTTTAAACAGCTTCCTCTTGTGCTCAAGTACGATGGTCATCGCCACGGTGGCTCCTGCACTTATAAAACACCAGTGGAATGACTGAATTTGAGCTTGATTTGATTTTAATTCATGTTAATTTAAACTTAGAGACTAAATTAATATACAATAAATTTCCATTAAACATAATGCTGTTGTCTCCATGGGGCTACATTTCACATTAACAAATGTCAAAAAGACACTGTGGCCACATTGCAATGTTAGGGTAAAGGCATATGTTATTTCTAGGCCTGCACATATAAAAGCTTCTCCAGAGTCAGAAGCAATGAAGTAATTCATTTCAGATATTTTTGTTGTTGTTATTCTCTGAGGTAACATGGTAATGTGATATTTAGTATTTTATATAGACCACTTGAATTGACATGATACTTATCAAACTGTAATTTTAATCAAACCAAATCACTGTTTTAATTATTACATGATTATATTGACTTTCTAATAAAAAAATCAAGTATGAGTAAGTTTTTAAATTTTAAGCAAAGGGGCTGGAAAAATGGCTCAGTAGTTAAGAGTGGTTGCTCCTCTTGAAGAGGACCAGAGTTAAGTTCTCAGAATTCATATGGTGGCTCAAAACCTAGCTCTAGAATAGCTGATACCATATTCTGGCTTTTGTGGGTACCATACACACATGTGCATACTTAAAGGCACACACACAATAAAATTCTCAAATGAATAAATTTGAAGCAAAGATAATTAATGGTTCAAAATTGATAAGACATTCAAGAAATGAATCAAAATAAAATTTAAAAGACTGAAGGAAAAATCATAATTTCAATATGAGTAGAAACTGCAGTTTTCTATACATTAGAGCCAAATTAAAATGCTGTGGTTAAAGAAGATAGACAACATTAAGATTTATACTTAGCAAATCCATATTAAATATATCTTTCCAACCCCCCCCCAAGAAAAAAGCCTGACAAATATTATTTCCTAAAATCAAAAGTAAATGTGCAGATGTTCAAATGACTCTTAGAACGTTTTGAATGTGGGCCTTACCTTCTTGTAGGAGGGAATGGGGTGGGTTGGGAGGGGGAGGCTAGGGGGAGAGGAGGAGGGAAGAGGGGGATCTTTGGTATGTAGAATGAAGAAAAAATAGTTCTTAATAAAAAATAATAAAAAAGAAAGTTTTGAATGTGGAACATTGGCTGCTTGAAAGTATTTATAGTTAGCAAAACTAACTGAAAAAGAAATTTAAAATCTAGACGTAGAAAAAAATAGTGAGTTTTAGTCACAATAATTCAGATAGAAAAATGTTGTAAAATATCCTACTTTACAAAAAATGAAAACCTTCATGAACTCTTTGATTACTTATTGGATAAGACATCTCCCTACATGTAACGGGATGGGGGGTGGCAGTTGAAGTTGAGCATGGAGATACACAAACGTAATCCCATCCAAAACTCGGCAGAAGAAGATGAGATGGGAGGATACTAAGTTCAACAATAGTCTGGAATACAGACTAAGATCCTTCTTAAAATGGAAGGGGTAGCAAGTGATTCAGGGTGAGTACAATTAAAATAATGCATAATGCATGACGTATACCCAGACAGTTAAGAGAGAGGAAAATGAAATGATGGAAGTCTAAGGTGATAGATGCACTCACTAATCTGAATTGATAATTACGTAAAGCTCACAAGAATCAAAACATCACATTATACTTAATAACTATGTGCCATTACTAACTCGATAACAAACAAATTAAAAACTGATACATAAGTTAAAGTAAGTGATTAGAGTCTGGAGAGCCAAGCAGGTGGTGTTGGATGTGGGTGAGATATGGAAATGCTTGCTATGCTGTTCATCTCTTGTTGTATATGGTGAGAACTTTTTATAATAACAATAAAAAATAGTAAAATTTCCCTTAGCAATCAAGTGATTCAAAAATACTAAAAACAGAATTTTTTTTTTATTTTTAAATGGTCATGCACTGTAAGATTCACAGCCCAGTTAAAGATTCTGTTTCTGAAGCATATCAATTCACAACCTAAAATTTGTAGTTTGATCATATATATGATAAGATCTTGTTCTAGTTTGCTTTCTATTGATGTGATAAAACACCATGAGCAAAAGCAACTTGGAGGCGGGGGAGTTTATTTTGCTTGCAGGACACAGTGCATTATCATGGGAAGCCAAGACAGGAACTCAAAGCAAGAACCTGGAGGCAGGAACTTAAGCAGAGGCAGCTTATGTTTCTTTCTGAATGTTTCTTTCTGGCTGGCTTGCTCAGCCTGACTTCTTATGCCACCTGGGGACCACCTGCCCAGGAGCAACACCACTCCCAGTCAGTTGAGCATTCCACTACAGTTTATCAAGGATTTTTAATTACATATTGGTTCTATTAAGATGAACCTAACTTGACATTATTGGGTGGAAAAATATGGATTTTTAAATGAATTTAAGCACTGAATGGAGCTGGGGAGATGATAAAGTCAGTAAAAATACTTGCTGCTTAAATATGAAGACTTAAATTCCATCTCTAGAATCCATATAAAACAAGCCTGACACAGTTACCAGTAGCCTTGCTCTATACCAATGACACAGTGAGAAAGAAATCAGGGAAACACTCCCATTCACAACACACACACACACACACACACACACACACACACACACACCCCACATGAATATTGGGAATAAATTTAACCAATGAAACAAATGCTTTAACAATGAAAATTTTAAGACACAGAAGAAAGAAGTTGAAGAAGATGCTATGTTAGTCAAAAAACTACCATGCTCATGGATTGAAAGAATTAGTACTGTAAAAATGACCAATCAAAAATATCAATGCCATTCTTCAGACATGGGGAAAATAATCCAAAAAGCTATATGGAGGCATAGAAGACCAGAATAGTCAAAGAAATCCTGAACAAAAAGAATACCGTGAGAGGCATCATCACACCTAAATTCAAATAATGCTACAGAGCTATATTAATAAAAACAACATGGTCCTGGCAAGAAAAAAAAAAAAAACCCAGACACATAGATGCATAGATGCATGAGATGGAATTGAAAAGACAGATATAAGGCCACAAGTGCTGGGGGATGTCTTTCTGTATACTGTGACTATAGTTGTTCCCATTGGTTAATAAATAAGATGCTTTGGCCTATGCCAAGGCAGCTCAGAGTCAGGCAGAAAAATCTAAGAAGAAAGGCAGAGTCTAGGAGATGCCAGCCTGCTACCCAAGGAACAACATGCCAGCAGACTGGTAAGCCATGGAATACATGGCAAAACATAGATTAATAGAAATGGGTTAATTTAAGATATAAGAGCTAGCTAGCAAGAGGCCTGCCATTGACCATACAGTTTGTAAATAATATAAGCCTCTGTGTGTTTACTTGGGTCCAAGCAGCTGCGGGGCTGGGAGGGACTAGAGGGAACTTTCTACTACACACAGGACTACAGTTCACTGGTATTTTTTTTTTAATTCAAAGATGAAACAGTTATATACTGGCTAAAAGACAACATTGTCAATAAATGTTGCTAAGACCCTGGTGTGGTGATATTGTGTTCCCCAAAATATTGTGCACCCTAATAAATTTATCTGGGGTCAGAGAACAGAACAGCCACTAGACAGACATAGAGGCCAGAAAATGGTGGCACTCACACCTTTAATCCTGGCATTCCAGAGGCAGAGATCCATCTGGAATTCTGTGAGTTCAAAGCCACACTGGAAACAGCTAGGCATGGTAACAAGAGCCTTTAATTCCAGGAAGTGATGGCAGAAAGGAGAAAGGTATTTAAGGTGTGAGGACCAGGAACTGGATCTGGTTAAGCTTTTAGGCTTTTGAGCAGCAGTTCAGCTGAAATCTATTTGAATGAGGACTCAGAGGCTTCCAGTCTGAGGAAACAGGATCAGCTGAGGAATTGGCAAGGTGAGGAAGCTGTGGCTTGTTCTGTTTCTCTGATCTCCCAGCATTCACCCCAATAACTGGCAACAGGTTTGATTTTATTAATAAGACCTTCTAACAATTCATGCTACACCCTGGTCTTCAACATGTACAAAGAGACAGCACTCAACTACAAATGGATTGAGGTATTTGATATAATAGCAGATACCTTGAAACTGCTGGAGGTAAAGTAGGAAACCATACTTCAGCATATAGGATTTCTGAATAAGACTCTGATAGTACAGAAAATGGGACCAACAGTCATGTATCATGTGATACCATTGTATATCATGAAGCAAAAATCCCTGTACAGCAAAGGAAACTGTGAAGCAAGTGAATAGTCTTCCCACAGAAGGGGAGAAAACCTTTGCTGGCCACTAATCCAGCAGAGGGTTAGTGTTTAGAATATACAAAGAATTCAATAAATGAAGAACATAAACAACCAATTAAAATGGACTATTGAACTGAACAGAGAATTCTCAAAAGAAGAAATGTGAATGGTTAAGAAACACTTTAAAAAGGGTTCAGCATCCTTATCCATCAGAAAAATGCAAATTAAAACTACTTTAAGATCTCACCTCAGTCCAGGCATAATCATCACCAGAAACACAAATAGCTGTAAATTTTGGCATGGATGTGGTGAAAGGGGGAACATGTAAACACTTGTTGGTGGACTGTAAACTTGTGCAGCCTCTTTGGAAATCTATTTGAAGGTTTCTCAAAACCACTAGTGTAGCATGAATCTTAACAGTTCTTATTAACAAAATCAAACCTGAGCCGGGTATTGGGGTGAACACTGGAAGGTCAGAGACACAGAATAAGCCACAGCTATCTCACCTTGCCGGATCCTCAGCTGGTCTTGTTTCCTCAGACTGGAAGCCTCTATGTCCTCATATCCGAATGACTCTCAGCTGAACTGCTGCTAGAAGCCTGAATGCTTAACCAGCCCAAATGCTTCTCCAGGGCAAATGCCTCTCCAGGGCAAATGCCTCTCCAGGGCAAA
>CABHPP010136581.1:590-47765 GCA_902168425.1 Peromyscus attwateri | reverse complement strand
TCTCCAGGGCAAATGCCTCTCCAGGGCAAATGCCTCTCCAGGGCAAATGCCTCTAGTTTCTGGTCCTCATGCCTTATATACCTTTCTGCTTTCTACCACCACTCCCTGGGATTGAAGGCTTGCTTTCTGGGATTAAAGGCGTTGGTCACCATGCTTGGGTGTATCCTTGAACACATGGATTTCTGCCTCTGGAATGCTAGGATTAAAGGCATGTGCTATCACTGCCTATCCTCTATGTTTAATATTGTGGCTGTTCTGTCTCTGACCCCAGATAAGTTTATTAAGGTACACAATATTTTGGGGAACACAATACCACCACAAACTATAAATAGAACTACCACGCGACCCTGCTGTACAACTTCTGGGGATAAACCAGAACTTTTCATAGTACTGCAGAGACACTACATATCCATGTTCACTTTTGGTCTATTCACAATATCTAGGAAATGGACTCCACTTAGATGTGCATCAGCAGATGAATAGATAAGACATATGTGGTACATGTATGCATATTGAGCTATAAAACAAAAAATGAGACCTACAGACAAACTAATGGAGCCAGAAAACATTCCATTGAGTGAAATAACTCAACCCTAGAAAGACAAACCTGGGTGTTATCTCCCATATATGGACCCGAACTTCAAATCTTTTGTTTTGTATGTTTAACTTGGAATGGGGAAAGCCAGGAAACTAGAAAGGGGCCTTTTGGTTGGAGACATGTTAGAGGAGGGAGCATAATAGATTAATGCTAAAACAAAAGTAGTGAGGTAGACTTTTGGGGCTTAAGCTGAGAGGTGTGGGGGAGTTCGAAGAAGTATGGGAATGGAGAGGATAGCTGTGAATATGGAAGCATATTATCTTCCCCTTAACTTTTAAAAGTTGATTGAAAGAGTAATCACATGTGAGGTGAAAGAAGAGGAGGACACTAAAGGTTAAGGTTAAGTGGGATGGAAATAGGGGGAACAGGAAAAAGAGGGTAATGGGTAGTTTCACCAAAACTAAGGAAAGGTCTATGACAAATCTTACGAAAACTATTAAGCTGATTTCAAAATACAACTTCAATAAAATAAATTGCAAAGGAAGGAAGGAAGGAAGAAAAACAAAAGGAAGAAAGGAACAAAGGAAGACAGGAAGAAAGAAGAAAGGAATCCAGCCTTAATTAGTAATCTCAGTGCTGGTAGGCAAAGGAAGGGAGGTCCCTGGAGTTCCCGGCTACTCAACCTAACCCACTGAGCCAACTCCCAGCCATGTGACTGTCTCACAAACAAGAGTTTCCCTGGTCTCCACACACATATGCACAAGCGAACATGTACCCATGCACACACATATTAAGAGCTGGATACCTCATTCACAGCTTTATTCTGCCATGAGTGTACTACATATTAAAATTATCTGTATTCAAAATCCTATAAGACAACGCAAAACATAATGTATATATTTACTAGAATTAAACAGTATACCTTCCCAAGTTTTGTGAAATAGCAAGTTTGTAGAAAGGCTGACAGTGATAGGAGACAGTGAGGTCACATTATTGGAGGATGTTTGTTGGTTGAGTCAAGACAGAGGCTCACAGGTCTACTGTGTTGCTAATGCCAAGTCAATATTTTCTTGAAACAAAAGCAGACTTGTTTATTCAATATTCAATTATTTTAATTATATGAATAAGTGAAGAGTTGAATAATTCAAATATTCAAACTATCGAAGTCATAAATGGCAGAACAATTTCTTTTCTCTCTCACATCATGTTGCATATAAACAAGTTGTAGCTCTGAGGAAATCAATTGCTTATGTATGACCTAGCAGGAGAAGTAAGTGAGTTTATGTTGAAATTGAAACTTCTTGCAATATTAACAACTTTATAGATTTCTCTAACTGGAATCCATAGTTAGAAGATTTTAAATATCATTAACAATACTATATAAATTATAAGAAATTACAATAACCATTGAAAAAACTTAACTATTGGTTATATACCCTTTTATTATGCAGACTATACTTTTAACTTGGTATCCACAAAACTGAGTTTTTACATGACATTTTCTGACTTGGAGTGATGGTTTAACTTTAATGTCAGATTAAATCTTTTTGAAAATTATGAATTAAATTTTGCCTTTAGGAAAAAATAAATATTTCAATTTAGGATCCTCTGGAAAAGAAAAAGCTATACACCTAATCTGCATGTTCTGGAAGGCTAGCCGGCTAATTAGAGCTTTGTACAGTGGAAAGTTAGAATGCTAGAAGTTAGAAAGTTAGCTGGGCAGTGGTGGTACACACCTTTAATCCCAGCACTCAGGAGGCAGAGCCAGGTGGATCTACATAGCGAGATTCAGGACAGGCACAAAAGCTACACAGAGAAACTCTGTCTCCAAAAACAAAAAACAAACAAACAAACAAAGGATGTGTGTGTGTGTGTGTGTGTGTGTGTGTGTGTGTGTGTGTGTGTGTTAGAAAATTAGAAAAAAGAAAAGAAAATCATCTTGGGCTATCTTAATAGCCATTCCTTGCTAACCCCTCTATCTTGACCTCACACCTCTGACTGTCGAGTAAAATAAAACTTGTGAGATGTGTTAACTTAACAGACCACTAGAGCTACAAAAGCTAAACCTGTGAGAGCTATTAAATAGCATCCAAAACCTATAGCAGAGACAGCCCAGGTTTGCTGTAAAGCGACCTATCTGATGTCCTACTCAGTATACAAGGCGAATGTCTTAGCTTATAACATCCTCCTGTTCTATAATTTGTTCAAAAATAATTGCTTGCATGGTGGAGCATATCATTAGCGGGCAACCCAAATCTGTGTTCCCAAATTGCAATTGACTTATCATAAGGAACTCTCTCATTCACTGTGAGGGGAGAATTGTGATTGGTGTCAACATACGCCTGACTTATTTCTTGGAGTGCTGGCGATTTGAAATCAACAGTTTTAGAGGTTCTGAACAGCACACAGGCATTTCCCTGTCTGCTGAAGACAACCAGAAAAAGGCAGATTGCTCTGTCGGTCAGAGATGCAGCACTAACAAGATGCAGCTCCACCTTGTCTGAGTCATACTTAATGCCCTGGGAATCCTGCATCAAAACTGACCTGTTCACACAGCCCCTTCTCCTAAGCTGGACCTGAACTTCATTTCTGTCCCTTCCAGTTCACTGACACTGCTAGAATCTGGCTCTGAGAGTCATCTGTGCTCTGAACACATTCTTTTTTTTTTTTGTGGTAATAAACATTTTTATTTTTTGTTTTGTTTTGTTTTTGTTTTGTTTTGTTTTTTTTGAATTTATTTTATTTTATTTTACAATATAATTCAACTTTACATATCAGCCATAGATTCCCCCTTTCTCCCTCCTCCCGCCCCGCCCCCCCCCCCCCCTCCCCGCCCCGCCCCCCCCCCCACCCACCCCCCATTTCCATCTCCTCAAGGGCAAAGACTCCCCCGAGGATTGAGATCGACCTGGTGGACTCAGCCCAGGCAGGTCTAGTCCCCTCCTCCCAGGCTGAGCCTAGGGTCTCTACTAAGCCCCAGGTTTCAAACAGTCAATTCATGTACTGAGCACAGGACCCGGTCCAACTGCCTGTATGCCTCCTAAACAGATCAAGCCAATCAACTGTCTAACCCATTCAAAGGGCCTGATCCAGTTGGGGGCCCCTCAGCCATTGGTTCACAGTTCATGTGTTTCTATTCGTTTGGCCACTTGTCCCTGTATTCCATCCATCCCTGGTCCCAACAACTCTTGCTCACATAAACCCTCCTCCTTCTTGCCAATTGGACTCCCGGAGCTCCACCCAGGGCCTGACCGTGGATATCTGCATCTAGTTCCCTCTGTCACTGGATGGGGTTTCTAGCACGACAATTAGGGTGTTTGGCCATCTTATCACCAGGGTAGGTCAAATCGGGCTATTTCTCGACTATTGCCAGCAGTTTATTGTGGGGGCATCTTTGTGGATTTCTGTGAGCAGAGAAAAACAATGACATCATGAGGTTTGCAGGCAAATGGAGGGATCTAGAAAAAATCCTCCTGAGTGAGGTAACCCAGACTCAGAAAGACAAACATGGTATGTACCCACTCATAGGAGAATACTAGTTGTGGAACAAGGATGACTGGACAGCTACTCACAACACCAGGGAGGCTACCTGGATAACAGGACCCCAAGAAAGACACGGGGATCGCCCAATGACAGAGAAATGGATGAGATCTACATGAACAATCTGGATGTGAGTGGGGGTAATGAGGGGCGAGGGGCGAGAGAAAGAGAACTTGGGGAAGCGGGAGATCCCAACTGGATCAAGAACAGAGAGGGAACATAAGGAATGTTCATGATAAATGAAGACCACATGAGAATAGGAAGAAGCAAAGTGCTGGAGAGGCCCACAGAAATCTGAACACATTCTAACTTAACACTCCTGAGGGTAAAGTATTAGCAGCTTCCCCCACAAGTCCCTTTGGTTGGGGAGCACTGGACCCTCAGGTTCCATGGCCAAACTCATTGATCTGATCTTGCTTCATAGTCGTGTGGAGAGGCCGGAGAGTCGTTTGTCTTCTCTGACTCTTAGCAACAGCCCACCCCAAGCCCACTGGTACACCCACCCCCATCCTTGCCCCTCAGTTCTCATCTTTTACTCTGGGCCAAGAAGGCACTGATTTCTTGGGTGGAAGATTGTTATAGAGATAGTGGGCCTTGGTTTACTGAGCCTCTGGAATCCTGGAACTCCACCTTTGAATCCTGGTACCAATTCATATGAAAGGGGTCGGTGGTATATAAACCACGAGCCCACTCTCGTGGCTTGATGTTGCTCAAGGAATTTTCATCTGCAGTCAGGACCCGAGTGAGAAGAAATAAAATTCTGTCTGCTATTTGCTCAGTCCATATTTTTCATCCATTTTCAATGTTTTAAACTTTCTCTGAATCATATTACTCTAGGAAAATCCTTTTTTAAAAAACATTTCATGTGTGATGTCAGAGGAGAACTGTGGGTGTTGGTCCTTACCTTCCACCTTGTCATGAGGCAGGGTTTCTTTCTGGTTGTCTGTCACTGTGAGCATCTGTCTAGCTGGCCCATGAGCTTCATGTGTCTGGGAATTCAAACACAGGTTCTTGTACTTGTACACCCACCAAGTCAACTTCCCAGCCCCAAATCTTATATATTTGGAAGATACTAGTGTTTCATTTTTAAATCAATTTTGACAGTCTTTGTTTAAAATTGAAGCTGTTCTCAAATTTAAATATTCTAATAATTAATAGGCATGATTTATCATATGTACATACACACATATTGGAAGAGATACAATGTTTCATAAACTTATCTCTATGAGCACAGCTAGTTAGTCCAGCGGGGTGCATTGACATACCCAGTATCCCTTTCTTTCCCCTCTCCTCTTGGTAAGAAGACCTAAAATCCACTTATTGGCAAATTACGCACATGAAATTCATTATTATTCATTACAGGCCTCCCCTTTCCTTTAGTTATGTTATACTCTTCATTCTACATAATTATAACTTCGTACCTTCTGGACTCCATCTTTTCATATCCAACCCTGTCTTAAATTCACCTTGCCAACCCTGGTAACAATTGTATTAACCTCTGCTTCTATGTGTTCAGATCTTTTAGATTCCACATGTGTGGTGGTTTGAATGAAAAATCCTCCCAGATGTTCATGTTTCGGAACACTTGGTCTATAGGGTCGCACTGTTTGGGAAGGTTAGGAAGCCTTTAGAAGGTTGATCCTTGCTGGAGGAGGGGCTTATAACTGCAGCCATCTCTCCCCTCCCCTCCCCTCCCCTCCCCTCCCCTCCCCTCTTCTCTCCTTTCCCTTCTCCTCCCTTCCCCTCCTCTCTCCTCTCCTTTCCCTTCCCCTCCCTTCCCCTCTTCTCCTCTCTTCTCCTTTTCTCCTGTGTAGATTAAATGTTATCAGGCAGCTCCCTGCTTCAGGTGCCACTCCACTCATTCCCTGCCATGATAGACTCTATCCTTCTGGGATCATAAACCTTTCTCCCATAAGTTGCATTTGGTCAAAGGAGCTGCATTTTATCAAAGGAGCAGAAAGGTAAACAGAAAGGTAAACAAGAGGATTGTGAAGTCATACATAATTTTCTTTTTGTGTCTGGCTTATTTCGCTAACATAATGCCCTCTGGATTTATCCAGAGTATTTCAGATGACAGGAACTTCTTTTTGTAAGGTTAACTATTTCAATGTGCCTGTACTCATCTGTCTCTCAAGCCCTTTGTCATTTTTTTCAGTGATGGGCAACTTGGTTGATTTTTTGGGCTGTTGTGAGGGAACATGGGAATGAAAGCAGGGATGGTATGGATGACATTTCCTTTCACAGTATTCCTGGTACTGGATGTTTAATTATGTTAGTTCTTTCATCAGCTTAGAGTCACCACACTGTTTCTCACAGTTGTTATGCAATTTCCTCTTCTGCCAATAGTGAAGCAAACACTATCTTTCTTTTCTTTTAGCTAGCAACCATCTTAGCAGGTGGGGTGGTTTGAATGAGAATGGCTCCCATAGGCTCATATGTTTGAATACTCAGTTCCCAGCTGGCCGTTAGAGGAGGTGTGTCACTGGCAGCAGGCTTGGGGGTTTCAAAAGATGGGTGTAATTCCCACTGTGCTCTCTGCCTCCTGCTTGTAGTTTAAAAATGTCAGCTCTCAGCTGCTGCTCCAGCACCAGCCTGCCTACCTGTCTACTACCTTACTCCCTACCATGATGGTCATGGGTTCTTACCCTCTGGAACTGTAAGCCCCCAATAAACCCTTCCTTCTGTAAGTTCCCTTGGTCATGGTTTCATCACAGCAACAGAAGAGTAACTAATTATCAGGTATTGATACTTGATTTATATTTCCCCAATAATTAGTGTTATTGGTCATCACTTTATGTATCTGTTAAGTTTTTGTTGCTTTGCTATTATTTATTTTTGGTTGAGCTGGAGATTCAACAACAATGTTTGAGTGTGCTAGGTCAGTGTTCTACCCCTGAGCTACTGATCTGGGCATCTTCATGTCTTCTTTGGGATGTCTATTCAAAATTTTTGCTCCTTTAAAACTGATTTATTTGGACTTTATTTTCTTACTTTTCCCTTTATTTCTTTACTTCTTTATTTTTTAATGCTATTACTTTGCATGAGTTCTTTATGTAATATGCATATTAATATTTTATTAGATATAGGGGTGACACACATTTTGTCCCCATACATAGACTATCTTTTAATTGCTTTGTTTGGTTTTTTAAACCATTTCCTTTGCTGGGCAGAAGCTTTTAACTCTACAGTAGCTCCATGTGCTTCGTTTTTGTTTTTGTTGTTATACATTGGGATTTTGCATTCTCCATACCTCTTTGCTTTTAAAATTTCAGCATTTTCCCTATTGCTTATTACTCTTTTCTCCATTGGCTTATAAATTATTAATTCTATTTTTATTTTAATATCAGTTGCCTCAATAAAAAAGCAAATAACCCTGCATGTGTCTATGCATTTCTTGAAGTACACAGAGTAAGTGATCATGGAATATTAATTTTCACATTATACTTCCTTATGCTAATTTCCCCTTTCCTGTGAGAATGTGGGGTTTCACTGAAGACACCTTCTTTTCACTCATACTTGTTCTCTTTCGAAGATTACTTCTGGTATTTATTTTGTCTCAGGCATAAGAAACAAGGGCTAAAACATGAATTTAAGCGTATAGGTCTCATGATCTCTCTTACTGTCATTCCTCCCCATGAAGCACCTTCTGCAGCTGTGACACCTTTGTCTGAACAGTTGCAGCTTATGGGCAGCTAGCCTTGTCCAGGTAACATTTCCAGGATAGAAATAAGAACAGCACGTTAGCTAGGTTCCTGGATAACAATGGATGATTATTTTTTTTCCCTCTGTAGCATAGTACAAGGATCTGCTTGCACATACTTTCTCTTCTTTCATTATCTTTCCTTTTTGCTGGTAATTAGTACTGTGTAAAATTCTTCTGTTCACAATTCGGTTTGTCATTGTAGACAGTAGAACAAGAATCATTTTTAAGACATGGTGCACATGTGTGTCGGTGGCTGTGTTTGACTCTGCATGTGCTTGAGTATGTACATTCGAGAGAATGAGTGCCTGACTGCATGTGTGTGAGTGTGTGTGGCTGTTTGTGTAAGTGAGCTTGTTTGAGTATGTGTCAATGTGTGTGTGTTTATGTGTGAAAGTGAGTTATGTGTCAATGAGTATGGGTGTATCCCTATATGTGTCTGTCTGTGTGAGTATGTGTATGAGTGTGTGTATGTATGTGTGAGTATGTGTATGTGCCTGTTTGTGTGTGTTTATATGTGTGAATTAGTATGTGGGTGGATGGATGGATGTGTACCTGTGTGTGAAAATGTGTGTGAGAGTGTAAATATGTGTGAGTATGTGTGTGTGCCTGTGTGAGTATATATATGGGCGTATGTGCATATGTGTGTGAGCCTGTATATGACTGTGACTACACCCAAGTGTGAATATCTTTCTACCTGGATACTTGAAGTAAAACAACTTGAACTTCTCCAAACACTGCATGCAGATCCTTTTCATTTTCTCTGGATTTTGGCAATTTCTATTCTCAGAAATATTCAGTGTTTTTGTTGTTTTGTAAAATTTCTTCCATCTTTCCTTTCTTCTCCTTTCTAAGTATATGGTACAAAGAGAAAGGCTTTCAAAATGTATTATATTCATTATCACATCTTTCACTCTCCAATTAGTGAGCAGAGCACAGAGGATCTTAGAGCCTTCTAAGACCAGCCCTGTTATGATGAAGGAACACACCAGCTACATGGTTAAACACACAGACACACAGACACACACATACACACAGACACACAGACACAGACACACACACACACACAGACACACACACACACAGACACAGACACACACACAGACACACAGACACACACACATACACACATACACACACATACACACAGACATACACACACAGACACACACACACACACACACACACACACACACTCACACACGCCTGTGCACACACACCCCTTACCATTGTCAAAGCCCACCTGGGCGGGTCTTTGTGCTAAGCGCTGTCTTGTAGCACACTGGAAGTGGGAAGGAGGAATAATGAGAGGCTAAGGCTTTAAATCTGGAGTCACTTTTCCTCATTTCCTCCATTTAGAGATTATTTTTTTTTCTTAGCAAACTTCAGAGGGGAAGCTGATTTCAACAGCCTGGAGGGACACATTTCAGGAGCCAGGGGACTGACAGATCTGAGCAGAACTCTAGAAGAGCCCTGTGTAAATTCCTCTGCATGCAGCCACACACCAGGCTCCCAAGGCAAGACTGCTTTAATAATAAGGAGTCCTCGCTGTGGCAAACCAGTCATCAGCTTATGCAAATTCCTGTGGGTAGGGAGAAGGGGAGGTGGTTAAGCTGCCTATTACTTTATTATTGCTGAAAGAAATAAAGAGAAAAAAATCACAAAAGGGAAGGGGGTGAGGAGAATTAAGGATCTAATAACAGTGAGAGTTTGCTGCCCAGGTTGTGTCTCTTGCTGTGTTGGAATCGTTTTTCTTTGTCGACAGCCTCGAGTTCGGCTATTTTTAGTGTCTCTTTAATAATTGAGCTGTAGCGATTGCACTCAGCCACTGGAACAGGCAGGGAAAACAGCAGCTCAAAGAAACAGTGTGGTGGTCATGATTTAATTTGGATTGCATCACAGAGCACACCTTTCTCCCAGGTAGAATGTCAGGGGGAGGGGTGGGGACCAGAGAAGAGAAGAAAGACCCAGAAAGGGAAGGATGGCAGCTTGCTGCAGTTCTGCTGTGGGCATGGCATGTGAGGTAAAGGGGATTGTTACTTTGTTTAAAGTCAGCCTAAGAAGACAACTGTTTGCACAGATCTTTAAACTCAGAAAAAAAAGTGGAGAATAAAAACTAGGTGTGGTGGTTTATACCTGTAGCTCTAGCATTTGGGAGGGGGTGGGCAGGGATTGACATGAGTTTGAGGTCAGGATGGAGCTCACAGTGAGCCCCTGCCAGCTCTGGTTATACAGTAAGACTCTGTCTCACACAAACAAAGACCTGTAACCAATCAGAGCACATGGAAGTGGAGCAGGAAGATCAGGAGTTCAAAGTCAACTTTGGCTGTAGGGGACGCTGTCTTCAAAACCAGACAAGGGCTGGGGTGATGGCTCCGTGGTTAATAGTGCTTGGTATGCAAGTATGAAGAACTCCATTCACACCTCCAGAATGTAAGTAGAAGGCCTGGCATAGCTGCCTCTGTGTTTGTATCCACAACACTAAGGGAAGTGGAAGATTGCCAGACTAACTCCAGGTTCAGTGAGAGACGCTGTCTCAAGGGAATAACATGGGGGATGATAGAGGAGGATGTCTGAAGTCCTCTCTAACCTCTTCCCAGGTGTGAACAATACACCCCCATGCACACATGTACATATACAAAACATGCACACACTTAAAAATAAAAATTGAAAATATAGAAATATTAGCTTTCTTGACATTTGAGAATATCTTTAATGTGTATGAATACTTTGCCTGCATGTATGTGTGTGCACCGCCTGTATGCATGGTACTCTTGGAGGTCAGAAAAGGGTGTTGACTCTTTCTGGAAGTACAGACAGTTGTGAGCTACCATGATGGTGCTGGGAATTGAATTCTGATTCTTTGGAAAAATATCCAGTGCTCATAATCACTGAGCTCTCTTCCCTGTCCCTTTCTTAGACATTTGTGGAACATTGTCTTTCTCATGCACATTCTGTTAATGCTGGCTTTATTGGAGGTGAGGAAGGCAAGCAAGCACAGGGAACTGTTTAGCAGCCGGAGAATGTGCTTGGCTTGGGCTATACATATGTGACTGTCAATGAATGGAACAGCGCTCACCTCAAGAAATAAAAGGGATGGGTTATTCTAGAGCCAAATATGAGTGACCATGGCCTAAGGACACAGATTTCAGTTACCTCAAAACCCATGATCCAGTAAAGCAATTTTATAGTTTTCATAGATACAGAACAAAGAAAGCCATAAATCAAGACACTTTTCAAATATGTTAGTAAAAGCAACCTCGAGGCGATTACAGCAAAGGAGGAAACTTCTGTTACAGCCTCCAAGGCTGTCAGATGAACTCTCAGCTTTGGGGTTTGGGGGAGCTACAACTACTAAATTGAAACATTTCAAGACTTTATGAGAGTTCCAAGGATATTAGAGAAGACACAACAGTGGAAGTGGAACAGCTAGTAAAGGGGCTAAAGACAGCCCCAAATAAATTTTATTTAGGCTCTAGACCGGCAACATTCCAACCTTTCCACAGACTTGAAGATCTAATCAGTTAGCCAGCATTGTGGAAAATTCAGGTTTCAGAAGCTTTTGTTCACTCCCTCTTCAAAGAATGAGTTTGGCAGAGTAAGACCCTTAGCTGCAACACACACACACACACACACACACACACACACACACCTTGGATCAGTGAATGTACCATGAAACCTGCTGGCAACTTAGAACCCACAGGCTATGCTATAATTAAAATTAGATGCATCATGGGAAGGGACCAGGGACATGCACAGTGAGCAAAAGCCTACATAATCTTAGCCTGTCAGTCAAAACAGGGAACCCCTCATGCTCCTTAGCAAACAAACACCTCTTTCTCTTGGGTCCCATAAAGGGAAACCACAAATAATAATGTGATCCCTTGAGTGATCTCACTCATGTGACTGACTGTCACTCATGCACGTGGCTTCACATAGAGTCAAAGGACTTCACTACTTCTGCAATCTGTATGAGCCTTTATTTTAATTCTTTGGATGAGAGGTCATAAACCTGGAAACACCGGCCCAGATATAGACCCCTCAACAGAACGGAGAGGCTCAGTCTTCCTCTCTACAAAGGGGCTTCTTTCATGTATTAACCTTGCACCCTTCATCTGAGGTCTTTTCAGAGCTCACCCTACATTTTAGTCTCCCGTCTCAGTTCCAAGAATGGGTCAACACTATTGGGTACTCCCAAATCCAGGCGCAATCCCTTTATCAAATTACCCAATTTAGGCTGCTCTGCATGCTGTGGAGCACACGTCATCTTGCTGGAAATATCGACTGTGCTGCCGGCTCTCTTCCAGTCTGAGTCTGCAGAGCCTACAAGGACAAGAAGACTTGCCAAAGGGAGGCTTTGTATGAGCTATATATTTGATCAGCAGAGATATAGAGTCTCACTAATTCAGGCCAATGAAAAATGAATATGATTATTTCTGATGAATTCAGTGATCAAATTAATTAGACAACTACCAAAGAGCTTGTGTCAGCTTGCGTTAGGCAGACACTGGTAACCATTGAGGATTGATGATAGTGGGAGGTTTTTTAATTTTACTTTTTCTTTTTGTTTAAAGTGTTTCTTTCTCTTTCCCTTTTCCTTCCAATACTCTCTTTGCCTTGCACTGGTTCCATAGTCTTTCTTGGCGTCCCTCCCTTTCTTTTTCCCTGCATTCTTCTCTGTTTTCTCACTGGAGTGTTAGGTAATAGGAAGGTTTCCAAGCTGAAATAGGTTGATGTGAGGTTATATCCAGGAGCCTTCAGTGTGACAATGGAAATTTGTGCCACTGCGTAGGTATTACACATAGTATAGGCAAGATGAATGACTACCTAGGATTGCCAACGTGACCAAGTGTCTATGTCTATTAATTATCAAAATAGCCATCTATGCTGGGTGTGGTGATACACACCTGTAATACCAGCACTTTGGAGGTAGAGGCAGGAGGGTCAGGAGTTCAAGACCAGCCTGGACTACATAAGACTTTGTCTCAAAAAATATTTTTAAGTCATTTATTTAAAAACTCTTCTGAGGGAATTTTGTAATCAAGAATGAATTTAAAGAGAAAAAACTATTTTCATATCTCTTTAATGACTGGGAGAATATCATCGACATTTTCTTTCAGGTGGAAGAACAGAAAAGATGTCTGTGGGCATGTGGCATGTGGCTTAAGTTTATTAAGGTACACAATATTTTGGCGAACACAATACCACCACATTTCCTCTCTTTTTGTCTAAAATTAAAAAAGTTTATAACTAATACAAGAAAAACTATCCAATAAGTATATACAATATACACAGTCAAGATTACATTAACGATGTCTAGTCCATTAACATTTGACAGATTCAGATAAAAAACTCCATTATATATATTAACAATGTCCAGTCCAGTAACATTTGAGGAAGAGTTGAGGAACTAGAATAATCCAGCTCCTATTAGTCACTTTCCCCATTGTTTTGATAAAACAACTGAGGAGAGGAGGGGGAATTTGAAGGAAGAAGAATCTATTTGAGCTCACAGTTGAAGGAGTACAGTCCAGCATGATAAGAAGTCATGTAAATAGGAGCATAAGGCAGGTCTCACCTTGCATCTGCAATCAGGAAGCAGAGGAAGATGAACACTGCTGCTGATCAGATCCCAATTGTTTTTCTCAGTCTTGGATTCCAGCCTGCAGAATGCTATCACCCGTGTTGAGGATGTCCTATCTCCATGAACTTCATCAGGAGAATCTGTTAGAGCTTTCTACAGAGGATATCCTAATTCCTAAGGTAATTCCTCACAGGCATAGCCAGAGCTCGTTTCCTAGGCTGCTCTAGGTCCTTTAAAGTTGTCAATAAATATAAGCCACCACACAGCCAGAGCAACTGGCTCCAACCTGGTAGATAACTAGATAGTAGAATGTTGTTACAATGGAGTTGCTTGTGATTGGAAATGGCTGATAGGATGAGTGGGTAGAAATCAGTAAACACAAAGCACTAGACTGTTTGAAGACCTGTCTGTGGATTCCATCTCTGATTGATTAATTGATTGATGATTGATGTCTGTGAGCTGTTCAACATCCTGAGCATACAGGAGCTGTCTTCTCCTGGCAATCAAAGGAGATGGATACAATGGAGACACCTGCAAGCATTTAGAGCAATGCCACACTTGAGGTTAACAGCCTGTCTTTCCTAAGAGGAAAGGTCTTCTCAGGTAGTGGATGACCAGGTCCCTGGGATTGAAGATGAAATATGATGGGTTTCAAAGGTCCTAAATTCAAGAGCTGAAACTTGTTCAGCTCTGGCTCCAGGACGTAGTTGTCGCCTGAAGCACTTTTGTAGTGTGTCTATAACAAATTATTCCAGACACAGTGGATTAGAAACAACAGAAATTTGTTGCCTCCTCCCCATCTCTAGTTCAAGAAGCCAAAGTCGAAAGTCGAAAGTCAGCATCACTTTCCCTGAATCCAGGTATCAGTGGGTTGAGCACATGTGGAATCTTTAGGGAAAATCTGGTGTTTGCCCTTCATTTTTTTTTTTCGACTGTTGGTGATCTTGCCGTGAGTAGTTTGTGAAACTGTACTCCATCTGCAGCTTAGCATTGGCCTTACTGTCTCCTTCTGCCTCATTCTCACCTACAAGGACACTTGTCATCCAATGTGGGGACAACTCAGCCTGCAATAATTTCTCCATTTCATGCTCCTGAACTCATTATGTCTGTACAGATTCCTTTTCTACATAAGAGACCATTTGCAGCTTCAGGGATTATAATGTAGACATGACATTTGGGCAGCTACTCTTTAGCCCACTGTATAACACCCACCCAGACACCACTGATACCCTGCAAGCAACACCTTGCTTTGCTGCTGTTGTTTCTTTCATGGTGGTAGTAATTACCAGAGTACCAAAGACTCCTTGAGTGACTGCCACAGTGTTTATCTACTACATGGAGATAGTAATTTCATTTGACTTAGCAACATGTATTCACCTATTTAGAACTTGTATTTGCTCTATATAAACCAGCCTGATCTTACTGCTGTCTTATAAAGGAGGGGAGACATATAATGGGTGGAGAATACAACCAATGTCTAAGAGGTAATTCTTAGTAACATGTTAATAGCTTCAGAACATCAAGTTCCTAGCCTCTACTTTAACCTGCCTCCTAGTATGTGAGTTATCCCAACTTAAGCAGCTCACAGACAATCTCAGCCTTTAGATATGAAGTGTTTATTCAGCTTATCCATGAAGATGGGCTAGCACCAATGCTGTTTTGGAGTAAGGTAATATTTCCCCTTTCCTTCCTCTTTTTTTCCTTTCTCAATTACCTCCCTTTCACATTCTTCCCTTCTTCCCTTCCTCTGTCTCCCATTTTTTCATTGCATTCTCTTTTTCCTTCCTTCTTCTTTCTTTCTTTCTTTCCTTCCTTCCTTCCTTCCTTCCTTCCTTCCTTCCTTCTTTCTTTCTTTCTTTCTTTCTTTCTTTCTTTCTTTCTTTCTTTCTTTCTGTCTTTCTCTCTCTTTCTTTCTCTCTCTTTTGGTCTTTCTTTCTCTCTCTTTTGGTCTTTCTTTCTTTCTTTTTTTCTTTCTTTCTTTCTTTCTTTCTTTCTTTCTTTCTTTCTTCCTTTCCTTTCTTCCTAATCTTATTTTTGTTTTTAAGACAGGATCTTGTTATGTGGCTCAAGCTGTCCTCAAACCAGAGATCTTCTGCTGACTCCTTCCAGTGCTAAAATTACAAGAGGGTGCCACTAGGCCCAGTGGAGTAGTTCCTTTAACCTGGATGCATATTACAAAGAGGGAATGGGAAGGGAATAGAGTGTATAATGGAAGAAGGGGAGGAATATAAAAAAAATTAAAAAAGAAATTGAACTCTCAACCACAGAATCAAAAATCAATTAAAAATATTAAAAAGAAACAAGGGAAATGCAGGGGTGTCCATGTGCTAAACTACACTTGCATCTTAAAAGTTCCTTTTTTGAGGGGAGGGGTTGGTTTTTTAGAGACAGGGTTTTTTCTGTGCACCTTTCCTGGAACCCAGGCTGGCCTTGAACTCACTGAGATCCACCTGGCTCTACCTCCCTAGTGCTGGGATTAAAGGCATGTGCCACCACCGCCCGGCTAAAAGTTCCTTTCAATGATTCTTCTTACCATTTAGTTGCTGGGTCCCCATGAAACTCCAGCAAGGTTTTCATTGCAAACCTAAATTCAGAGCTGATAGCTTAACTAAGTCAACAGACACATCCTAGAAACAAGATTTTCAATGAGAGAAAATAAGCAGGATGAGGAGAAAGAATTTACACATTAGTTCATGACTTCACATTATAAAGAAACACACAAAATGCTCAACAACCTGGGAGCTTGTACTAGTCATCTGAAAGCAAACACTGAACTCTTTAATTCTCATCTGAGACTCCAGAGGAACAGGATCAGGAGGTCACCACCAAGGATAAGAGTGAATGGAGAGAAAAAGGCACAAAATGTATATTGAGTGCATGTACCTGTGCACACACACTTTAAGTGAGGCATTTTGGTGAATTATGTTAACTTAATAAAAAAGCAAAAGTGAAGGAATTGTATTAAGATAGAGATAGCTCTTCAGGCCAACAGTAAACTATGTAAATGTGTTCTTTCAGTTCATAATGAAAACACTAATGCCATACAACAGGAAATGGGAAATGTATTCTCTTAATTGTGAATGTGTGCGTGTGTGCTTGTGCATGGGTGTATGCATATGTGTGTGTTCCTTCTGTCTTTCACATTAGCAAGAGTTGGAATTAAGTGATAGATGGTTCTTTATAATCAGATCTCTGGGAGAAGAGTAACTACAAATAAAGACTCAACTCCTCTGAAAATAGAAGTATTGGATGCTCCTACCCCAGACAGGGGTATCTGTTGGTTTCTGAGCCAACTTTTGAAGGAAATTGTATTTCCTCCTTCCAACTAAGATACAACAGTTTCTCTATTGATGTAATTACTAAAGCCACTCCACGTAGTTATAAGGAAGATTTATTTAGTGGGTAACTTACAAATGAAGGGATAGGTAGGTGGTGGGTTCTGGAAAAGACGCAGCACAGTCCGGCGGTGTTCTCTGGAGAACCCTCCTTGGTCTACCTCTCCCGTCCAGGTCCAGGAAAGAAGAGAGCGCCGCACGTCCTGATCTCAGGTCTTCAGGGCCTCCCTTGGCCCCGCCTTGTAGGCGTGATAGTTACGGAAGCCTTAATGGGGGTTGGAACTTCCAGACTAAAGCTGGAATGGCTACCCACTACATTTCTCCAATAAATACCATCTGCTGGGATAGCATACCTGTTCAAAAATGAGGACTGCAGTTCCTTGACAAATGTTTTGGTTTGTTCTTTCTTTTCTTTTCTTTTTTTTTTCCTTGCAAGCAGCAAAACTTGAACTACCATGCTTGCTTTTTA
This sequence comes from Peromyscus attwateri, assembly GCA_902168425.1. NCBI lineage: Eukaryota > Metazoa > Chordata > Mammalia > Rodentia > Cricetidae > Peromyscus > Peromyscus attwateri. Next base: position 30,599 of record CABHPP010136581.1, on the reverse strand, counting down.
AGCTACTTACGTTTTGTAAAATAATAGCATTTTTCTCAGATTAAGAAGTAGCCCATATTTATTACAAGGACTTTAGAAATCTGGATAATTGAAAAGTAAATATACCATTTCCCAAAAGTTCTAACAGTCACAAATGACCATTATTAGTATTAACTACATTCCTTTTGAGACTTCTTGCTATTTACATGAATATACAATGTAGTATCAGGGTACAGAGAATATTAGCTCCCATCCACTGTAGTATATGTCACTAGGGTTTTCTGAACTCAAATGTTAGTTTATGTCAAATCACTGGGGTTTTCTGAACTTAAATATTCTTCACATATGTTTCTCTTTTAATATTGATATTATTCTGGGTTCTTTGAAGAAGACACACCATAGTATATTTGTACATAACTGGTTAGTTTCCATTGTCAACTTGATGCAAACTGGAATCAACTTGAGAAGAGGGACCCTCAGTTAAAGAATCGCATCCATTGGCCTGTGGCATGTCTGTGAGCATTTCTTGATTGCTAATCCATATAGGTTGGCCCAGCTACTCTGGGTGATGCCACTCCACGGCATGTGGACCTGGGATGTATAAGAAAGCTATCTGAACATAAACCAGACAGAGTAAGCCAGTAAACAACATTTCCCCTTGGTTTCTGCTCCAGTTCCTGCCCTAGCTTCCCTCACTGATAAACTACAACGTGTAAGCCAAATAAACCTTTTCCACACCAGGTTGCCTTTGGTAATGGTGTTTATCACAGCAACAGAAATCAAACTAGAACACTACAGTTGTGTACATAGATATGTGTGTACGTATAAGCATGGATGGGATAGTGAAAGAGAAGGAGAAAGAGAAAGAAAACAAGGTATTTGCTATGAAAAATTGGTCAGTGGGTAGAGAGACAGTTTAATGAGGAAAGGGGCTGCCACAGAAGTGTGAGGACCTGAGTCCACATCCCTAGAGCCCACATAACGCTGGATGTGGTCACATGCATCTATAACCCCAGGGCTCCAACAATGAGATGTGGGCAGAGAAAAGAATACCCAGAAGCTCACAAGCCAGATACCCATGGGTGCATATGCAGCCATGAACAACAGAGACCTTGTCTCAAACAAGGTGGAAGGTAATGACTGACATCTGAGGTTGTCCTCTGACATTCACAACTCATGTGAATCCACATGTCATGATACATGTGTTCCTGCACACACACACACACACACACACACACACACACACACACACACACGAAATGGGTTCATGTGAATATAAAAGCTACTAAATTCAAATAACCAGAGTGAGTACATACTCCAGGAGACCCAGAGAAAGCTGATGTTACAGATGAAGTTTGCAGACAGCTGGGGAAGTTCCTCTGGCTTGGGGAAGGTTCACTGAGACATCAACTAATTGAATGAGCTCCACCCACATGATAAATGTGAACCTGTTCTATCATGTCCACAGAGTCAATGCCAATCTTGAACAGAAACTGTCTGACAGAAGCACCTAGAACAATCATTGACCAATTCACTGTCTGGTGTTCTGTGATCCATTTACTTGACACATCAAATTAACCATCAAAGTAGATAAACTCTTATTTAATCAAACTTTATGAATTCTTAAGTGGGCATTCTTAAGGATATGGAAATTTTCATTTTTAAATTAGAGTTATTTATCTCATGTGGGAGATAAATCATGCATGCTTGGAACCCATGAAAATCAGAAGATGGTATTGGATCCTCTGGAACTTCAGTTATGGATGGCTATGAACCACCATGTGGGTGCTGGGTATTGAACCTGGATCCTCTGGAAGAGCAACAAATACAGAGATTTGTAGTGAACTTCCTCTTCATCATCCATGATACAAATTGATATTTTGTCATGCATCTCCTTCTACTAAAGACAGAGCTTTTGGTGAAAACTAAGGTGACTTCCCTTGGTCCCCAGTCCCCTTTCTCCCATGCCATCCCCATGACATTATCTAACCAGAATTGACACATCTGGGGAAATAGCTTCTTCGTTTTTCAGTCCATGTGTCTCTGATCGCCTGACAAAATGCCAGTACTCATTTCTACCAATCATTTCTCTGTTACTATGAGACCATGTACTGTGTAGTCCTTCACTGCCCCATCAGAGCCTCATGGCCTGCTCCCCTCACCTGAGCCCTGCTTTATTGTAGGAGCAAAAGCTTTCAGGATGAAGCACCTATCTGCCATCTCCACCATGCTTACAGACTATTGCTTCTCTTTCAATGAATTATTTAAAAAACAGGGAAAGGGAAGAGTTTGCATTTGAAATAGGGAGGTGCTTTGGAGGAAAAATGGGTGGGAAATGCAGGGACATCCCAGAAAGCCACATGGGCAGCGAGTCAAGTCAGATGGGCCATTTTTCATTCTTTAATTTGTCATTATTTTGTTAAGGCAGATGAGTGGGAAATATGCCAACTGTATTCTATTAAAGATTTATTTTTATTATCATCTTTAATTATGGGCATGCATGTTTGTTGGTGTGTAGGTATGTGTGCACATGTGCAGGCTCCCATGGAGTCCAGATCATTAGCTCCTCTGGAGTTGGAGTTATACGAAATTGTGAGCCACTTGATGTGGGTGCTGGGAACCAAATTCGGGTTCTCTGTAAGAGCAGTGTGTGCTCTTAACTGTTAAGCCATCTCTCCAGACACTCAACTGTAGTTCTGTCAATTTCTAGACTATCCACCTACCTCCTGAGTTCTCATCCACGAAGAAAAGTCTACTTGTGTCACCTGGTGCATTCTGGGTATTCTGGATCTGTCTTTCAATTTCTGATACAGAGGAACCATCCTAACATAGAATAAGACATTGCCCATTCAGAAACCATATTTCTTATCAGTGCTAATGAAACCTGCATCTTTATTCACATTTTCTTTGGTAGCCAGTTTGAGAAATATGGCCTTGAATTTGAAATCAGACAGTTTGAACCGATGTTGTGTTTTAAATGTGATTGTTCAGTTATTGTGAGCTGTTCTGTGCATAGTATAATCCTCAGAGACTGACCAAATTGTAGCAACTTGATAGGCTTAGAGTTATTTCCTAAGCTGCCTTGTAGATTTTACAATTTTAACAGTAACTAATTGCATAAATGTGGAATCTAATTAAGACTTCATTGTCCCATCTGCTTTCTTTGGTGACAGGATATATGCTATTAAGCATGTGCTGAAAGGGACGTATTGTAGGAATGGCTTAAAATTCACTTTCTTCGATTGTCAAAGCTTGGATGGTGGCAGAGCATAATACCACTTTGTGTTAGGCAGGTTTTGAGCTCTTCAGAGTCAGAGCTAATTTCCTGATTAGTTACATCCCAGGTACTAAACCTAAACTAAACCCCACATTTTCAGCACTAGAGGAGAGGATCACATACTGCTGTGTAGCTATTTCCTCTGAATCCAAGAATTCCCACCTGGAAGGAGGGCGAAAGCTCCTAAAAATCTTGAAACATGCAACACTGAGAAAGTCAGGAAGTTTCTGAAACATAACAGATTCACACTCCCTCCATCAGGTAATATAAGCAGTAACAGTTGCTGGGGAGAGGGGGCACTCTGTCTGAGTCATGCCGAGCTCATTTGTGTCCGTGTCCGTCACTGATGATGGGATGAGCTTCATTGGGCCACTTCCCAGTCACCTATGCTTCTGTAAGTAACCTGCTCCAGTTTACTTTCTGTTGTGTGATAAAACACCATTAACAAAAGTAACTTAGGGAGGAAAGGATTTATTTCAGCTCACAGGTTACAGTTCATCATGAAGGAAGCTGGGGCAGGGACTCAAGGCAGGAACTTAGAGGCGGGAACTGAAGCAGGGATCTGGAGGAACACTGCTTACTGGTTAGTTTTAAGACTTCTTTTGTTACCCTTCTTAAACAGTCTAGGTCCATCAGCATAGGGATGGTAATACCCACTGTGGGCTTGGCCCTTATACATCAATTCACTATTCAGAAAATGCTACCTCAGTTAGGCCCATAGGCCAGTCTGATGGAAGCAATTCCTCACCTGAGGTTCCCTCTTTCCACGTGCGCCACGTTGACAACCAGGATTAGTCATCAATATTCACAATAGACTCACTGGATCACTAAGCTATACTTGAACGGAATAATTTCTTTGATGAGTCAGTACTGCCTTATATAGGTAGATAGATGTGTTCATTTTTCTTCATTTCTTTCTAGGAAAAGTCATACCCCCCCCCCAGCACACACACACACACACACACACACACACACTCACTCACTCACTCAAACACTCACTCACACACACATTGTCATGTGCTACACAATGGTGTGTGGATCTGTAATGGACTTCACACAATTATGGTCCCATAGGCTGACAGTGGAGAAAACAACGCGTTTAACCATCTGGAGACTTCTTATATGTCATGATATTGCAGTTGACTTTTTCATGTGGCTGATGTGTGGCTGGTGCACACCAATCAATCCACTGTCATGCCAGCCGCACAAAAATGTCCAGTAAGTCCACACAATTGGGAGCAGTGCGTAATAATAATGACAATAACAACTATCTTGCTGACTTATGTTTATAAACGCTGTGATTTTTGTCATTATTTTGGACTGTGTTCCTAGTTTTGGGGGGGAAAAGGGTTGACTGTAAACAGCTTGCCATGTTATGCTTGTGGCAGTCTCATATGTATTATCTTTGATGGATCTGTTGATTACATGGGAAAGACTGACCTACATTTTCTAAGTTTGTGTGGGTCCACTCTTGGGAGTTTACACAGTGATGAATCACCTACATAATTATCTATTTCTAAATGACATGTGATTCTCTGCAGACACTGAGAAAAGGGAAAACAGCACCATGGTAAAGCACACACACAACAGTTTTCCTCATTGCCGTGTGTTGTTTCCAGTTCACTGAATGCAAGTGGGAAGGATTTTAATCATTATATTCGAAATGGTTAGGATTTCCTGTGCCTAAAACTGAGCCAACCTTGTAATAACTGTTACTTCTGGGTGTTACGTCTTTCAGCGAAAGTGGGGGGGGGGTGAAGAAGGGATGAGATTTAAGAAACAAAATGATTGCTATGATTTCATCTGCACTAGCATGTTGCATAGTGGCTTAATCCCCAAAGTATTCTTTTTTAGTGTACGTTATGGTGCTAAAGTCATTTCCAGCCATTTGCGGTCTTTTATGAAAAGCTACAAGTTGAGGACATTTTCCCCTGCTATGAATCTGAGAAAACACAATGCTTGGAGTGGTCTCCAGTTTATTTATACACTAGCAGCTGCAGCTGTGGTATTGAGACACCATAAACGGCCAGCTTTGCACACACCTGTTGCTGAAGGGAAATCTGAGCCCCTGAGGCAGGGGTCATGGAGTTCTGAGTGATAGTGGCTCTGAGATAGTGGATCTCTTACAGTTGGGATGTATTTAAGGGACAGCTGTGCCAGTGGTACAGGCATCTGTGCTAGAGTGTCCCCTCCCCTGGTCCTCTGTTAAACTGATCTTGTTCTTTGCACATGGACAGCTGTCTTCATATGGTTTTGTGTTGTTAAAACAGAGTGTCATGGACTGGGTAATCTCTAAAGAAATTTAATTATTTCTCAGAGTTCTGGAGGCTGAGAACTAATATCCAGGTGCTGGTCTTTCTGCTATACCATCACAGGGTGGAGGTACCCCAAGACAAGAGTGGGGTAGGGCGAGTCAGTTCAAGATACATCTTTGTTTTGTGTCTATTTGCCTTTTTTCTGTTTGCCTTGCTAGGCTCATCATGATGACACTCTCATTCTTGTGACATCTTCTAGATCGAGAGGTTCAGCTCTGAATGCCATAAACTCGGGGTTAAATAAGGCACACAGTGCTCACAGAGACTGAAGCGATAATCCCGGAGCTTGAATGTGTCTGTGATGATCCTCTGCATGTATGTTATGGTTGTGTAGCTTGGTGTTCTTGTGAGACTCCCAACAATAGGAGTGAGGGGATGTCTCTGACTCTTGCAAATGCTCTTGGGACACTTTTTCTCCTGTGGTGCCTCACTTGGCCCTGATATAGGGGTTTGGGCCCAGTCTTATTGTGACTTGTTATGCCATGTTTGGTTGATAACCCTGGGAGGCCTGCTCTTTTCTGAAGGGAAAAGGAGGAGGCATAGATATGGGGGAGAGGGAAAGTATTGTGGGGGGACTGGGCAGAGTAGAAGGAGAGGAAATTGTGGTCAGGATGTAACATATAAGAGAAGAAGAAGTAAAATAAAATATTCAGCCTATGTGCTTTGGAAGGACACAAACTCTAGCAGAGACAAAAGACAGTAAAACTGCAATACAACAAAACTGTCATGTCTTTGAAGCTGTGACATCTATTTTTATGAAACTCAGAGCAGTAGGAGAGTTAGGTGAGCACCAGTGGCTGGCATCAGTGGGAGTGAGACCCTGAGCTGATGGGGAACAACTGCTACCCATTCTCTGAAGTCGGTACATCAATTAAGAGACACACTCATTGAGAGTCATGACATGCATAATACAGGCAACAGAAACATTGTGTATGACACTAAAGGATGAACCTGCTTGCTCTGCTTTTCACTATTTGTCCCATTAATTGGCCAACCAAGGCAAAGAGTTGTTAGTTAGGGTTGCTGGGGCCAAGTCTGTGACCCTAACAAATATACAGCTAACAAAACCCAAATTAATATAAATGGCATTCCTAAAATCACACCTGACATGGGACATGTGACCTGTGAGGCTGTTCCCTATCAGCTCCGTGAGTGAGCATGCATGCCCACCTGCTAGAAGTTTAAGGAGGCTTACAGAATCCAGCTCTTCCCCAAAGCCGCATCAGAGCCAAGGTGAGAATCCTTCCATGCAGAAGGCAGCATCGCCATTTCTGGGTGAAAGTCCTCAGAATTTGGTCCTTCTCATCTACTGGCCGCTTCTCTCAGTCCTGAAAACTGACTGGGGTAGCACAGCAGACGGGCGAGGAGTGCTAGAGTCACTGAGGTCATCTTCATGAAAAGTAATAGATTCTGCAACAGAAATGCCATTTGTTTCCAATTTGTTCTTTTTAGAAAAAAAGAATGCAGTGAATCTTTTGATGATACGTGACTTTCAGCTTTAGAAAAAGCTCCAAAGAGAGAGGCACACAGTGAACTCCTTTGACCAGACACACTGCCAGAAGCAGCTGCTCTGGGTGCTTGCAAAGTATATTTTAGAGCTTGAATGAAGAAATGAGTTCTCTTTATCATCTTTCAGCATTTGTCCACACCTTATCTCTCCTGCCTACTGAGATAGAATTTGAAAGGAAGATATTATCCGTAATTCCACTTAATGTCTGATGTATTTGGAATGATGATTTTATTACAATGCTTATATTCATTGGTAATGAACCAACGTAAAAAGGTTATGTATATATATATATATATATATATATATATATATATATACACACATATATATATAGTGGGGGCAGAGTGGGAGAACACTAGGTTCTGAGAGAAATATTTTACATGTAATTAGCTTATGAAACTAACATACCCTGAAGGAAACTGGATACGGAATGTTATAAAAACAGTCTGGGCAAGACTTTATATTTAAGACCACAAAAAATTGATGACAACTTACCTTCCAAAGATTAGTTTAATAAATAAGTAAATAAAAAAAACCCCACTCACATGGACACACACTAGTTTTCAATTTGTGTTTACTGATTAAAACAAAAATACTCCTGGGAAACATACTACCAAAAGAGAAATGTCTATGTGATCAACCTTAAGTATTACCTACCTACTCCCAATTCACTGTTGTCCCAGGTTTTTAATAGTTTTAAATGTTACTTCCTTATTATTATTGTGTGTCTATGGTGTATAGCACAGATTGTGTGTAGGGCAGAGGATACACTGTGGCATGGCTTCTCTCTTTTTTTCTCTACATAGTTTCTGGGGGTGGAAGTCAAGCTGTCAAGTTTACACAGCAAGCCTTTTACTCACTGAGAAATCTCACCATTCCTGTTTTAGTATTTTGAGACAGGAACTCATATAGCCCAGGCTTGTTCTGAACTTGCTATGTAGTAGAGCATGTCCTTGAACTCTTGATCCTCCTGCCTCCACCTTCCAATTGAGATTACAGATTTGTACCACCATGCATGGCTCAAAGTCACTTTTTCTTGCTGCTCTATACTTTTGCATTGTTAATTATCACTCTCTTTTAAAAGTTAACTACCCCTAGGATATTAAAGATAAGTATATTCCTGGTTTAATTACTGGGTTTTAATACTTAGTAAAACTCCTGATGTGAACATTAGTTTTAGGGGAAGGTGTGGTAGGGGTATACATGGGAAGGATTGTAGTTTATAGGTCTTCCAGAAGCTTGCAAGGCCTGTCTGGAGCATGGGATGGGCATGTAGCTAGCTAAGATGTGGAGGACAATGTTCTACTATTATTTGCTACAAGTATCCTCTCACTTAGTTACCTAATAAACATTTGATTTTCTAACAACAAGTGCTAAAGATAAATGTGTAGAAAATATAGAGAACAAATTGGTACCAAATGCTCAATGTACACCATCCTTCTGTCAATAAAATACACACCAAAAAGTTTCTTAAAACTTCCAGATTAATTGACTTACCATGTTAAGAATAATAGTGAGGCAAGGATCTTGACTACACAAAGAATCAGCCTAAACAAGGACTCAGTAGTCAAGAATAACCTAGGTTTGACATGTTTTAAAAACTGTGATGGGGTATAAGATGGTTCTGGAAGCATTAAAAGAGACCAAAAGGACTGAGGAGACACAGCATCCCTCAGGTTGTGGTTAATTAAAAATATCTTCAAAATAGCATGAAAAAAACTGAAACATTCCTCAATCCAGAAATGAGTGATCAGTGTGATAATTAATTATCATGGTCAGTATAACTCAATTTATAATCACCTATGAGACATACTTCTGGGTATGTCTATGAGTGTGTTTCCAGAGACATTTAACTGAGGAGCAAAGACCCACCTTTAATGTGGGTGGCACATTCTCAGGCAGCGCTCATAGACTGTATAAAAGAGAAATGGGCTGAATACCAGCAATCATCTTTCTCTGCTTCTGACTGCAGACACATGTGACCAGCTACCTCATGCTCCCACAACCATGCTTTTCCTGCCATGATGGACTGTCTCCCCTCAAACTATGAGTCAAAATAAAACCACCCACCCTTAAGACACTTTTGATAGCTATCTTGTCATAGCAATGAGAAAAGCAGCAAGTGCATGCAACAATGCAACTGGAGTCATACTCCAGACATTTCTAGAACAATCTAGTAGGCCTGCCCACTAGTGTCGCCTATGTTAAAAGGATGCTTTGATTTTCTACATGGAGCATACTGAGTGAAGGGCACGGCCTTGAGAAGAGCACTGACTGTAGCTCAGAGCCCTCCTGATAGTACAACAGTGAGAACTATAGTCATAGGATATGGTTTAATATCAATGGTTGGCCATGGACTCAAGAAAAGTACCTAGGCTAGGGTTTTCATGGAGGGAAGAATTGATATCACTACATTCACAATGCCAAGGTCTCTTCACGTTGTCTTTATTTCTGGTTATCTCATTTTCTATTACTCCCTCTCAAATTTCTCAAAGATATTTCTTTATTCTTTAAATCCTCCCTCTGTATGATGGTGGGCCATGCACTTTCACAGCACACATGTAGAGATCAGAAAATAACCTGTATGTTTGTTCTCATCTTCTACCATGTTAGAGACAGCCTCTCTTTGTTGTCCACACTGCAAATGCTAGGGTAGCTGGTTCATGAGCTTCCATCTGATTCTCCTGTCTTAATCTTCCATATCATGATAGGAATGTTGAGATTATAGGTGTGTACTGCCATGCCTAGCTTTATATAGCACTAGAGAGCTGAACTCAGGTTCTCTTGCTTGTGTGACAAGCACTTTAAACAGGAAGGCACCTACCCAGCTGTTGTGAAGCAATTTCCCCCCCAGACTGAAATATTCCCTTCTAGAGGAAAGAAGGATGCCTCAGGAGACCCAAGAAGAAAACAATTCACAAGTCTCAGAAAGACGCTGAAACCAAAATAATTCACAAGGCTTCTTCTGAAGATTGTTGAAGCAGTAACCAATTCCTGGGGGAAAAGAGTCTCAAATTTATCAGGACTACCTTGAGGAGACTCTCTGACCAGCAAAGCTGCCTGTAAATCACATGTATAATTCTAGAGATTCAGCTTCCATGAGTTATCATTCAGTCAGGAGTGAGATTTTCAATGATTCAGCTCCCTTTGAATGGTCCATGTCACTGACAAGTAAGCCAGATAAACTCACTGGTTTGCCACCTTGAACTTGGGTGGAAATGTTATTTTTCTTTGTCCTTGGTTTTCTTTCTGCAGTGAATAGACATTTGTTCATAGCTCCCCATGTAGCATTCACCCAAGACCAGCTCTACAACATGTTTCTTGAGAAGATTTATAAAGAATCTAAGACACCAGACTGCTCCAACCCTGTAACCACAGTCTTCTAGGTACTAAAATATGTGGGCTCAGATTGCTTGGATGTTTGAATCATGTACTACAGAAGGTTGCAAATGTTAGTGGGTATAAAATTTACCCACAAGGCCTGTAAAACACAGATTACTGAGTGACACCTCCAGTATTCCTGACCCAGTACACCTAAGATTGGACTGCAGAATTTGATTGTGTGACAAGTTCTCATCTAGGATGCTCACATGGCTGGTGTAGGAACCACATCCAGGTGCTTGATTGAAAGGGCCTTTGCTCATTACAGCATAGAAAGGTGTGCTTTCTTCTTCATATCTGCATTATGCTGTGTCTGATATACACCCAAACACATAGAGCAAGAGCAATCTTATTTGTGTAATTTTAGCCATTTTATTCAGTAGAGTAGAAAATTGGGAAATCTCACCCATCTATCTTCAGTTTTCTTCTTTTTTATACATCATGCGTATTGAGCATCTAGTCAGCATCCCCGTCAGTTAGAAGATGTAGACAACTCTTGAGAGTGCTGGGGGTGGAGTGGGGTGGCTCAGTCAGTAAAGTGCTTGCCTTGTAAGCTTAAGGGCTGAGTTTCATACCCAGAATCCACAAAAAAAAAAAAATGGTGGTTTGGCAGTGTGAGCTTATAATGTCAGGACTGGGAAGGCTGAGACAGGAGGACCCCTGGAGATTGCTAGTCAGCCAGTCTAAGGAAGCCCATCTCAAAGGAGGAGGTAATGGTGTTCCTGAAGATGACATCAGAGGTTCACTTCTAGCCTCCATATGAATGCACACACACACACACACACACACACACACACACACGCACGCACGCGCGCACATACACAGAGAGAGAGAGAGAGAGAGAGAGAGAGAGAGAGAGAGAGAGAGAGAAAGAGAGAGAGAGAGAGAGAGACATTACTGTAAATCCTTGAAAAATAATGAAACTCTGAAAGAAAAGACTCAAACTGATGGGGACTGCCCTGCTCATCACAGGCTCTACTTCACAAGGACCTGTCAGATACGTCAGGCGAACACTTACAGGGCACACATCTCCATGCCCTATCACACAGCATTTGAAGGTAGTGCTCAAGATCCCTGGCAGATAGTTAATGAGCTAGGGACATAATAGGAAGTAATAATTGGGAAAAGTGAACCATGAATGTAAGCTCGTTTGCTCTTCTCTGGGCTATGACTGACAGTGACAGACGGGGATCCACTGCCTCGTTCCTGTTAGGAGAAGTTCTTACTGTCTCTGCATGTGGGTACTGAGTGCATGCTCCCTTAACTCACCTCTGCTTACATGCTGTTGCAAGGGACAGTTTTCATGTACACCCTGTTTCACATGCACTGTCAGCTATGACAGCACACCCAGAAAGTTCTGTCTGCATTCAAACAAATCCTCTGTTTCTTGGTGACAGCATGCTTACTTATGTGTTCATTGTGGAAAGTATAGAATAGTTCACACTAAATACTTAATACTCGGGGCTAGCAAGATAGCTCAGTGAGAGCACTTGCTGTTATGCAGAGGACCCAGGTTTGGTTCCCAGCACCCACATCAAGGGGCTCATACCTGTTTATAACTCCAGCATATCTACTGATCTCTCTGGCCTATGTGAGCACCTGCACATATATGGTACACACAAATACATGGAGGAACAAACACATACACATAAAATAAAAATAAATTCAACAAAATAGACAAAAGTACCTAATTTTGCATGGTGGACAGTGAAGCCAGATGTAAATGCTGGTGCTGTTTTTCCATATTCATGTGGGAGACGCTGAGAGCTATTCTACCTGCTTTCATGGAATAAGTCTGCCATTCACAATAGTAGGTAATAGTCTGCCATTCACAACACTGATGACAAATCTCTACTTTGCTTTTCTTCCTTTTTTCTCAGTCATCTTGTTCATTCCTAATGGTTACAGTTTTTCCAGATGAACTCCATGGACAGATCCCTCTTTTCAAGTTACAGCTTCAGGGATTCACAAACTTAAGCAACATTCTGCTTCCATGGTTTAGAATAATTGACAAGTATGCTGTAGAGAATGCTCAGCAGTTAAGAGCACTTGCTGTTCTTCTAGAGGACCTGAGTTCAGTTCCCAGCATCTAGGTGAACCAAGTGAGTCACAGCTTTTGTAACTCCAGCCCCAAGGGATCCGGTGCCCTCTTCTGGCCTCTCCACATAGGCACACCTGTGGCGCGCGCACGCACGCGCGCACACACACACACACACACACACACACACACACACGCACACTCATTGTTTAAAAATAAAAAGCAAAAATGTCAAGATATGCCGGTTGTGGTGGCGCGCACCGGTAGGATTTGCTGAAGGAGGCAGAGGCAGGAGGATCATGAGTTCGAGACCAGCCTGGACTACATTGTTTTAGCCGGGCGGTGGTGGCGCACGCCTTTAATCCCAGCACTCGGGAGGCAGAGGCAGGCGGATCTCTGTGAGTTCGAGGCCAGCCTGGGCTACCAAGTGAGCTCCAGGAAAGGCGCAAAGCTACACAGAGAAACCCTGTCTCGAAAAAAAACCAAAAAAAAAAAAAAAAAAATGTCAAGATATACATTGCTTTTTTAAAGATTACAGTTTCCTGAACATGGTTTTACAACATATGATATGCCTGAAGGTAGAAAAATACAAGAACGAATAAATATTGGCAACCATCTGTTTAAAGATAATGTTTTACTTTTTTCTAATATTTTTTATTTTTTAATCATAATGACATCACTTATCCCCTTTCCTTTTCTCCCTTCATCCCCTCACATAGATCCCCCTGTTCTCTCTCAAATTGATGCCTCTTTTCTTTCATTGTTTTTCCATGTATATTTTTTCCTAAGAATATAAATGTAACCTCCTCAAATTCCTGCACCTAAGCTTCAGGGATCATTGTGGAAAGGGGGCAGAAAGGCTGTGAGAGCCAAAGGAAGCAGAGTTTTCTGTGTACCTCCTAGAAAGATAAAGAGTTTTCAATTAAACATCAATGGCTTCACCAGAAGAAACAAAATACAAAGTTGGTGGGTTTTGAAATCCAACTCTTCTGTTCATTATTTGGATTTTGAGCAAATAATTCATGCCAAAAATAGCTCATAGTGTCTCAGAAGTTCTAGATCATTTGATACCAAAAACCAAGACAACAAAAGACTAGAATGTTAGGTTTATGGCTGCCTTCTGCCACTTCCCTCCCTGACTGTGTTGCTCCTGATAGGCTCATAATAAAGACCTTCGGGCTCTCTCCTGATGCGGTGTCTGGTTAAGATGGCATTTTTAAGAAGTTCGTGTAAGCCTCGGGTCAGATCTTTAGTGTCCTGAGATTACGTGAATAGTAAGGAATCGTGTTTATTAGGTTTTGCTTTCTCTGTAACCACAATTTTACTGGAACTGATGGACTTAATATTGTCCTCATACAGGAAATGACTGACTGCACTGATGGGAAAAACCAGGAGTTTGCAGGGTATTAGGAGCAAATTCACATGTGGTTCTATAATTAACAGATCTCTACTGCTGTCTGCGCATCAGGGTTTGATCAGCAGAGCAAAAGGTCACCAGTGAATGTTTACTTGTCTCTAATTTTCCAGTAAGGTGGACACAATGCTCTTTAGAGGCATAACTTGAGTCCGTGGTGTCCTTAGATATAGCCGGTCCTGGGATTCCTAATGAAGCACTCCTCGTGTTCAGACCCATCTGACTGATAACAATGGCCAGACCTGCTGTGTTTAGTACATTCAGCATGAGCCTGCACTTTCCCACTTCTGGTCTGGGTTTATTGTTTGAGATAGCATTTCATGCAAATTGGCTGTCCTCGAACTCAGTACATAGCCAAGTCTCCCCTGAGCCCCTGATGGTCCTGTCTCCTCTTCCAGAGTGCCAGGATTAGAGATTTGTACAACCATGCCTGGGTGTCCCATCATTATTGAATTATATAGAGATGGAGATCTTTAATCCACTTAAGTTTATTTTCCAGGTCTGTGCTAGTAACAAGGATTCATGGTATGTAGAGACCCTGATATTCTGTGAGTGGAGAAATATTTGACATTGCAAAAGACATTATTCTAGGGAGGCGGTGGAATCATATGCTATGCAAACCTGGATCATCATTAGTGTCCTATTGATTTTGTGTAGCGTCAGGTGGAGCCTGCACCTCGAAAGGCTTTTGAAAAATGATACAATTGAAAAAAGAAGTCTAAAGATCTATATAAATAAATGGAAATATTAGTCAAAATGTCACAAAAGGGCCTTCCTTCCTTCCTTCTTTTCTTCCTTCTTTCCTTCTTTTCTTCCTTCTTTCCTTTTCTTCCTTCCTTCCTTCCTTCTTTCCTTCTTTTCTTCCTTCTTTCCTTCTTTTCTTCCTTCCTTCCTTCCTTCCTTCCTTCCTTCCTTCCTTCCTTCCTTCCTTCCTTCTTCCTTTTTCTCTTCTTTCCTCCACTTTTTGAGGAAAGTTCTTTGCTATGTAGCCCAGGCTGACCTGGAGCTAACTGCTGATCCTCCTGCCTTCTGAGTACTGGGATTTACATGTATACACTACCAGGCTGAGCTTCAAAAAGACTTAATGTACACAATGACCTGACAAGTCTCCAAAGACTGTCAAGGAAAAGTAAGGGATGAAATACACCTGAAACTCAGGAAAGTACCCTCGCCATCTCCCTTAGGAGCACTCCACAGACAAGGAGAGTGGATGGAAAATGCAGCTCTTGGGGAGGAACTGAACCGGTCTACACTGGTAGATCTGACTGGCTGTGGAAACACAGGCAAGGAAATCACCTCTGACTGACACAAGGACTTCAGCATGGCTGGGACTCATGAGGACACAGGCAAGCAAAGTCAACTGAGAGTCAGTGATGCACAGGTCACTTTGTGCAATTAAGGCACTTGAATAAAAAACAAACAAGTGATAAGCAGAAACTTCTAGAATGAGCAAGTTGTTTAAACTGGAGTACACATACACTGTGCAATTAAGGCACTTGAATAAAAAACAAACAAAAAAACGATAAGCAGAAACTTCTAGAATGAGCAAGTTGTTTAAACTGTAGTACACATACAGTGTAGTGAGCTTCTCTAAGACATATTCATACACACATGCAACATAATTTGGTGATATTGACACGTGACTCTCTCTGCTTTCTCTGAATTCCTTGCTCCTCCCTAGTGTACCCCTCAATTTTCATGCCTCCCTCTTCTCACTAGATCCACATATGAAAGAAAACCTGGGATGTTTGCCTCTACGAGTCTGTCTTACTTCACATAACATGATCTTCTCAAGTTCTACCCATTTTCCTCCCATGATTTTGTTTTTCTTTATGGTTAGGAAAAAACTACACCAAACACAAATATATGTAATATGTTCGTGGGCATATACATACATAAATACTTACACATTGTATACTATTGATGCAATTTATAAAAGAATACAATAAATAGAGATAGGTAAGCACAGATATTCATGTTATTAATTACTAATCAATATGTTAAGGTATGATATAAAGAATAAAGTTTGGGGCTGGAGAGATGGCTCAGTTGTTAAGAATACCAACTGCTCTTCCTGAGGACCCAGATTTTATTCCCAGCACCCACATGGTAGCTCCCAACTATTTGTAACACCAGTTCAAAAGAATCTTACATGCTCTTTTGACCTCCATGGACAGCAGGTATGCACATGGTACTTAGATAAACAGGCAAAACACCAATGCACATAAAATGAATGAATATGATTTTTTACAAATCAATTTTAAAAACAAAAGGATCAGGTTTAAAAATGAATGGGATACCATGACAATTATCATAAAGAGTCGAACAAAACACATTTTCATAATTAAATACATAAATATATATCTATATATACATGTTTGTGAACAAACATATACATAAGCATTTATATACTGTAATATAATTTATAAAAGTATAGAATCTTTTAATGATGTAGAAGGTAAAACTTAGGCAATTGTCCAAAGAAACAAATTAAGATTATTTTAGAATGAAAAACAGGAAAAGCATTAAGAGAAGTGCAGAAAGGGGGCATAATAATTACTTTAAAATTAACATTCACCTTCCGAGAGTTTCATGAAAAGAAAATTCAGAGAAGGGCAGCAAGGAATATTCAAGCAGTAAAGGGCATGTGCTATTCCAGAATTGAGGAAAGTGAGAAATCAGATTTGTAAGGCACAATGGATGATAAATAAGATAATCTAGCTTGGTGAGAAAAGTAGGGAACACCAAATAAAATGAAAACGTTAAAGACAGGAGGTAAATAAATCAACTTATAGAAATAATATAGAAAAATTCCAAATAGCAAAAATAATGATTAAAAAGAAAAATCGTACCTTCAAAACTATAAGGAAATAGCAGCAGCTCATCTCATGACTACAAATGAGAAAATGCAGAAGAAGGACATTTTCCACTAAATCGAAGTCCCAAAACTCTCATGCATTTTCCTTTTTTTATATGTCTTTCTCTAGCTTTTATATTCAAATGAAATCCTCTTATTTCTATAATGGCAAAGTTCTTAAATACCATATTATAAAGTCAAATCTCACACTATACCAAAATATTTAATCTTCTAAATTTAGTGTTGTGTGACCAAGCTGGTTTTATCCTAGGACAGAAATATATTTTTTTAAAAAAGTATTATATTTCAAAATGCTCTAAATATCTATCTATGTGGTCTAAGATTCTCTTTAATTTGAATACTATATTATGGTCATTTTATAGATTACATATGTTAGAAATCAAACCAGTTAGGTTAAGATGTTTAATTCAAATCAAGTATATCTTATATTAAAATCATGAGTCTATATAAACACATTAATATTTAATTATGTCTTTATTCCTGTGCAGTAATGTTGCCATATGAACTGAGAAGGAGAATATGTCCTTTGTCTCATGATCTGTGTGGGTATTGGTGCAATTTATCAGGCTTTTAGATGCAGGATTTCATAAAACATAGTTTATATGTTGAAGCTCAATTGGGAAACAATTCACATCCCCAGTCATCACATTATTGCTACCTATTCAGTCACTTGTGGCCATAGATTAAGGACCTCTGTATTTTTGTATCCACTGAAAATGATGACGTTCCTTGGCATGGCAACCTTCCTAACATGACCACAGTTTCTCTCAAAGTCTGATGGATAATCTCCTATCAACTTTTTATGATCTTAGTGACATTAGCGTGATAGTAATGCCCTTCAGCTTTGCAATGTTCTACGGATTAGATGCAGGTCATATGTATCATCCACAGTCAGGAAGTCACAGCTCCACTAAGTATGTGTATCTAGGAGGAGGCTGAGAATGTGGCTCATCTGGTAGAGCTCTTGCTTAAAGTGTATGAAACCCTGGGTGTGATTCAGCACCTCAAAAAACTGGTCAGGAAGGTGCATATTTGTAATCACAGCACTCAGGAAGTGGGGGCAGGGGGACTAGAAGTTCAAGGTCATCTTCAGCTACGCAGGATGTTCAAAGATAGCCTGGGATGAATACATGTGACCATGACTCAAAAAGAAAAAAAAATCCAGGAGGGAAATTATGTCAACTCTACCTGTATTTATATACTTAGAATATTTGGTAATTTTATAAGGATTAGAACAAGATTTATTTTCTTACCTCTCTTTTTATCTTCTTATCTTCTCTTCTTTTAAAGTAACATTTGTCCTGCAATAGAGCTGACTCTCTGAATTCCTCCTCAGCTGCGGTAGCTGTCCTGTAAAGGTAGTACTGGTCATGGCCAGTGGGATATATCCTAGCATGGATAAAGGTAGTACATGCCATTATAATAGGACAATGCCATTAGGAACCTACAGTGAATGATGTTCTCTCATAACTAAGTCATTTAAATAGTGATATTTTATAGAAGAAAAATCCAACCAATGGGTCTGGAGAGATAGCTCAGTCATTTAAAATGCTTGTTACTCTTGTAGAGAGCTCAAGTTGAATTCTAAGAATCCAAGTCAGGTAGTTCACAACTGCCTATAAATCCAGCTCCTGGACATCCAAAGGCCTCAATAAGTACCTGCATACCAGTCACACATACACACACACACACACACACACACACACACACACACACACACACACACCATACAAACAGAGATTTAAAAATTAAAAATATACAACCAAAAAGAGCATGCTCTGGAGATGTATCTCAGATTGAAGTAGACCCTTAATGACACAACACAACATGGACAGACCGAATCTACCTATCCCATTGAATGCAATGGACTCAAGTTGGAGGTAACAGGGCTGACCATGGAATCCCCTTGGATGCTGCTCTTGGATTTTGTTATTGTACATCTACAGAATGAATTTCAAGACAATTTACTATTCATGTCTATTCTGTCGTCTTTGGGACAAGTGTCACACAATCAGAGCTCATTAATGTAGACAATTTCTTGGAACTTCCACAAAATACTCAGAAATAGCTGCATCCATTCAAAAGGTGGCACAGGGTCTCATTGCATCCAACCATGAGATTTTAAAGATTGAACCAGTGAATTCCACAATTAGTCAGATGCCTGTGTTAAACAGCAATATCATTAAATATCACGAAAGGTAATTCAAGCTATGCCAAAAGATGTGTTGATCTCATCTTGGAATGGATCAAACCTACTGTTTAAATGAAGTGTCTTTCCAAATTAATATACCTTCTTTTTCCAACTCAATTCAAACAGCATATATCTTTAAAGATAATTTAATTTAACTAATGAAATCTCCTTTTACTTTAAACCACGTTTTCTCTAAGAAATGTGCTTATATTCTAGACTGTATTTGGTTACAAGAGGTAATTGTCAACATGGTTCCTATCTAAAGTGAGAGAGTCTGGCTGATGATCTAGGGAGTGAGAACCCTGAAATCTTAGGCACTGTTTCCCTCCCTAGATGTGCGTCTACATTGTGTGAAGGTCATGTGCCTATGCATGAGTGTGTATAAGCATGTAGCGGCTAGAAGCCAACGTTCAATGTCTTTTTCAATTGTTCTCTACTTTTTTTCCTTGAGTCGGGGTCTCTCGTTGAGTCTGAAGCTCACCGGCTGGCTGGTTAGAAAGTCCTAAACTGTTTCTATCTCTGCCTACTCAGAATTGGGATTCCAAGAGCACGCCACCACTCCCAGCTTTTATGTGGGTGCTGGGGCTCAAACTCAGCTTCTCATGTTTATGTGGCAAGTATTTTACGTACTGAGACGTCTCCCTAGCCCCTTGTTTTTAGTTTGTGAGGAATGTTTCTCCTCTATAAATAGCACAGAATGTTCTGTGTTGTGGTTGACATTTGAAATGTTCTCCATAGGCTTATGTGTTTAAATACTGGGTCCCCACCTGGTGGCTGATTTGGCGAGGATTTAGAACCCTCGGGAGGTAGAGTCTGGCTGGAGGAAATAGGTCACTGACGGGTGAACCCTGAGGCTTATGAGCCTGGCCTTTTCCTGTTTGTTTTCTGTTTTCTGCATGAAGATGCAATGTGGCTTTCTCCTTAAGTTGCCTTTGTCAGAGTATTTTATCACAGCAACCTGAAAAGAAACTCAGACAGCCTGGAAATTGCTAAACAACTCAGCCTGACCATATTCATCCTAATTCAGCCTCCCAAGTGTGGGTAGAGGTATATGTCATCAACACAGATATAGTCTTAAGCATTAAGACTTACTCAGCACTTTTAACAATTAATAGGAAGGATTGCTATCTTGACTTGGCAACAAGACTCAGCCATCAATGCATTGAGGAAGCCTGGATTAACCAATTCAGATAGTCTAAACTTGATGATAATAAAATGCTATGTATTCAGAAAAAAATGCTATGTATTCAAGAGAATATGTGTTTAATGGGAAGAAAGGTAGCTTTCTGTGACAGAATTTCTGTTCTTCATCCCCCAACTTCATTCACCCAGAAGCTAAAGTTATATATATTTATAAATTTTATAAAATAAAAGTTCACATAATGCATACGTACGTACATACATACATACATACATACATATTAAATCTGCTTTCCTTGTCTTCCTGCTATTTTGTTGCCTTCAACTGCTTTATGGATAAAATCCAAACTTTCTAAAATGTTCTATACGGTCATGAAAATGTATCTTCCTGCACACCCATGTTAGTCACTCTAGAACATTCTAAAGCTCCTCATCATACTGTGTTCTACCACCCTCCTTTTCTTCCTTCCCTCCCTCCCTCCCTCCCTCCCTCCCTCCCTCCTTCCTTCCTTCCTTCCTTCCTTCCTTTTGACAGACCTACTGTGTAGCTCTTATCCTTGAAACTATCCCAGAATAGCCTCAAAACTATGATCCTCCTGACTCAGCCTTTCAAATGTTGGGGTTGCAGGCATGAGACACTCTGCATACTCCATTACCCTTACTGGGAACACCAACTGCCCTGTACCTTCGCATGTAGATTCTATTGCCTTAGCTAATTTTATATCATCAGCTCTCAACTCAATTTTCACTTGTTCCATATAGCCTTCCCTGATTTTTGAAATGAGACTTCATATTTCAAAGCCTCATGTGCCTCTTTTCACTAGCAGTTAACATAATTTTATTTTTCTGTTGTCTGTGTGAATTTATGGCTAGTATCAGTCTGTTCCACTAGATTTTTAAGCTCCATGAGGCTAATATCTGTTTTGCTTATCTTTTCTTTTTTTCTCCATTTTTCATGTGTGTGAGTGTGTAGAGTGCACGCATATGTACACATAACTTTGCATCT
The DNA here is from genome assembly GCA_902168425.1 of Peromyscus attwateri. Lineage (NCBI taxonomy): Eukaryota > Metazoa > Chordata > Mammalia > Rodentia > Cricetidae > Peromyscus > Peromyscus attwateri. The sequence continues at coordinate 9,470 of CABHPP010136581.1, read as the reverse complement.
GTAGGCATATGCATGTGTGGTCGTGTATGCACTTGTGTATGCATGCATAATGAGGGCTGAGATTGATACCCAAAATCATCCTTGATAGCTGTTTCTCCTTATTCATTGAGGCAGCATCTCTCCATCAAACCAAGAGCTCTCTGATATGGCTGGTCTTGTTAGCCAGTTTGCTCTAGGGACTCACTGCCCCTGAGGCTGGAAGATCAGGTCCACAACTGTACCTACCTGACATTTACCTGGATGTATAAGTGTGGTGTTTCCTCACACTTATCAGCATTTCAACGGCTAAGCCATTTCCTCAACACTTTCTCATCATTTCTTGAGCTACACCTCATTGTAATGACTCATTAGGATTGAGTTAATTTACCATACATTTCACATAATCTTCCCTCCAACTGTTGCCACCTAGTATGGATAGTTAGGAGAGCAATGATTCTGAGAAGACATTGTGCTGTCTTCACTGCGACAAAGGGCTTCCTGTGATATAAAAGGAAGGTTTGGGTGGGCTCAAGGATCAAAAGGTCTTTGTTTCCATGATGAAAATTACATCTTTCCTGATTAGTCTTTGTCATCCCTTAATGACCAGGAACAAGACAACAAAAAAGAAAGAACAATTTAGTGTGGGAGGAGATAATGGCCTCAGATCAGGTTGATATCCCAGGGCTCCAAAGTCTGACATGAGACACCAATATATGTTCCAAATGTGACAACAATATAAAACCACTTATGATAAAAATGTCACCATCTGAACCAGTGAGAAACGAAGATTAACACTCAGAGACAAAATTAAACAGAAATATCTCATTGTAGAGCACCCATTCCAAAGGAGGACATGCAGGGATGGAGGGGACTGAGATTGTCTCAGATATTAAAAAAAATGTAATTTCTTTAGAAAAGGAAGAAAAGTGCACATGCTTTCATTTGCTCTTTGTGTCCACTGCTGAGGAGGGTTGAAAGGATGAGTACTGAGGAAATTCTCCCCACACCACAGATGAAAACACAGAAAATGCCCCTTGGAAGCTTCTCCTCAAGCCAGGTTGAGTGAAACACGACTGAAATCTCAGATGCTTGGAAGACTGAACAGCTGGAAGATTGCCAGAAGTTTGAGGTCAACCTCAGCTACATAGTAAGATCCTGACTCAAAAGAAAGTGAACCTTCTCTTCTAAGGATGATTCTGTATTCCAAGGTCAAGACCCTGAAGTATTGTCCATGGTGATTCCTTGCCTTCATCTTCATGAACTCACAGTAACAGTGGCACCTCAACATCCCATCAAGGATAGGGTAGGAGTTTCTAAGACCCCACCTCACCCTGAGGAGCTACAGGCAGATAATGGTTGCTGGGAGAGGGAATCATATTTCTCTTTGATATAGCCAATGGTTCATTGTCCTCATTCCCACAAACAATCCCTTACTCATCCCATGTAGGCAACCCTAATTAAAAGCAACTGGGCACAACACACATACACACAGACACACACATACACACACACACACATATATCACACAACACACATACACACACACTATACACCACACACACACACACACACACACACACACATAATACATTGAAGTAGAAGAATTTGGGAGGAAGAGATAAAGGAGAGACTTTGATCAAAGAACATTATTGTGTGTGTGAAATTGTGAAATAATAAATAAAAATTTAAAAATAAAAAAGAGACTCAAAAATAGATAAAATTCAAAAGGATACACATATATTGAAAGGAGGAAGTGTAAAATCAGTTAAGAAAATGCTCCTCCATAGGTCCCCATTCAGATGGTTCTCTGTTTAGAGATACCCATGAACCTCCGTTGTCATTGTGATAAGTAGGGCTAGAGACCATAACTTAATGAAGCTGATAAACAACACAACTGGAAATCCTTAAAAACTAATGCATAGGAAATGAACAACTTTTGAATCCAGTGAAAAGTAAGAATCCTGGTGTGACGCTCTGCAACAGCAGTAGTGGTATCTGCACACAGCGCCAGACACCTAACTGCACAGTATGCACATAAGGGTACCAAATCTTTGCACTATTAAACTAGAAACTAAAAAAAATTCCCTCCAAAATCATAAAGAAAAGAGTGAATAATAATAAAAATAGAAGAAAATTGGTCATAAAAATAAATGTGTAAATTAATGACAGGAAAATAATGTGGTAATAATATGTGTGGTTATAATAGTAGATAGGTTGTATAAACTCAGCTTCTAATATTTTTAACCTAGTAACAACTACCTTTTTGAGAAAGATTTAAAATGAGAAAACATTACAAATTAACCAAGAAGAAGGGAAACATATCTTAAGAAATAGAAACAGAAAATATTATGAACCAATGATAGTGTTATAAAATCTAGGTATAAGTTTTTACAAGTAGGAATTAGTTTAAGTTTGCCACTAAAATGCATTTTAATACTACTTAGCAGTCATTTCTGTTTATAAGTCTCTTAACAAGTCACAAAATGAAAGCTATAGAGAAATATTGGAATTTAAGAGTGTTTTCTGCTCATGCAGACCCTGGATCAGTTCTCAGCATCCTCACTGGGAGGCTTACAACTGCCTGTAACTACAGCTCCAGGGAATCTAGCTCCCTCTTCTGGCTTCCATGGGCACCTGCACTCACATGCCCATGCCCATGCCCATGCCCACACACATGCACACAGAATTAAACATAAAATTAAATATTATGTATTAAGAAAAAGTAGTAAACATAGTGAAATATTTAAAGAAATTGTGGGTAACTTATTTTTCATCTTCCTTGAGGGGAACACAATTTCTAACCATGACATGAATTCTAGAAAAATAAATTAATTTGAAACAATCATTTTAAGTGTTTATATTAAGTACAGCCTCTGAAAGAGGGCTGGTGACAAGTAAAGATAACATTCAAGGGTATTTTCATGTTTATAAAATTGAGGTTAAAAAATAAACATATTTTAGAGAAATAACTTTAACAGATTGTCAAGAATGGAGTCTCCTCAGAGAAGACAAAAAGACAAAAATCTGTGGAGATTCAGCATACTAGAAAAGGAAACTCAGATAGCAAATGATAAGGAAGGAATATATTAAATCTCATTAATCTATAAATGCAAATAGAATAATTAGATACATTTTCCTAGGCAAATATTTTACTACTTGCGATGATTAAAAGTCTGTACATATTTAAATGAGCCAATTAAAAAAAGATATTTTGGGGACAATTTGAATATGGACCTGACATTTACTTATGATAAGGCACTGTGAATGTCTTTGCATTGGCAAAGGTATTGAGATTTCATAAAAGATTATCCTTTTGGAGGCCAAACACAAACTATGACTTGCCAAGATGACCTGCCATTATGGCAGTTTCATGATACACGTCAGAAAGATGCCAACATATTACATGAGGTACATATGGAAGTCTGCTATTCTTTTATCTTTATTTTTTTCTAAATAAAGAGTTAAATAAAAATATTGTAACTATTATGTGAGTCCATGTATAAAGAAAAATAAGCAGTGTCTGAGTATACCAGAAAAATTGAAATCAGGTTTACATTTTAAATCTGTATTTGTTACTTCCTTATCGTAATGACAAAATACCTAATAAGGAGCTGGGTAAGGGGTGAGGACTTATTTTGACTTATGGCTCTAAAAGGGATCCAGCCCATCAGCATTTGGAGGTGTTATATTCACACAAGAAGACCTTCAAAGTACTCATATCACTTGAAAATTGTGGACACAGGTTTCCAAATTGCCCTTCAGAAAGATTCTGTTGATTTATTCTCCTCCCCATTAGAAAACAAAATAAAACAAATCCTTGGGTTTAAGATGGGTATGTTGGCACATGATTGTAGTTCTAGAATTTGGGAGGTTGACACATGAGAACTGTGATTTTTCAGGCCAGCCTGGGCTGCAAAGTGAGACCCTGTCTCAGAATAACCAAGGAGGAGCAGAGGAGGAGGGAGAAAGAAGAGGAGGAGGAAAGAGAGAGGAAGAGGATAATAACAAATTAAGAAGAAAACCACATCACATGCTGTCTGTAACAGAACTAAAATGTATTATATATATATATATATATATATATATATATATATATATATGGTATACATGCATATACATAGTCACACACTAGACAAGTGTGACTGTAATGCTTTCTTTAGAAATGCAAAGAGAAGGGTGGATTAATTGTAGGTCATGAGAATGAATGGAACAGACACTTGTGTGGTGACTAAGATAAGAATTGATTTTCAGGGGCTGGAGAGATAGCTCAGAGCACCAGCTGCTCTTCCATCAAACCTGGGTTCAATTCCCAGCACCCACATGGCAGCTTACAATTGTTTGTAACTCCAGTTCCAGGAGACCTGGCACTGTTTTGATGAAATGAACTAAGAACCTCGTCCTCAGTACAGAAGGCAGGTGTGTCCTAAAGACAAAGAATGGAAGAGAGAAAGTGAATGCCTGCACATTACATACATGGTACACACACACACACACACACACACACACACACACACACACTCATACACACACACACACACACACACACACACACACACACTCATACACACACACACACTCATACACACACACACACACACACACACACACACACACACACACACCATGTAATCATGTAATCATGAGGACAAGAGTTGAGATCCCCAGAAATCACTTAAATGCCCTTAGGCATAGCAGCTGACTGTAACCCCAGATTTGAGGAGGCACAGACAGGGGATCCCTAAAACGAGGTGGCTTGGTAGACTAGCTAGAAGCATAGAGCTCTGGGTTCAATGGAGAGACTCTGCCTCAGTATATAAGGTGGAGAACAATTGAGAAGATGCTCAACATCAACTTCTGGCTCTGGCATCTGTATACATGTTCTCACTTATGTCTTTGCACCCTCACTTATGTGAACATGTGTAAACACATGCATGCACATCACACACATACACAAAAGTTAGTATCCTTTGGTATCATAACTGAAAAACAAGCCAAATAGTCATATTGTTGTGTAATTACTCATAATTAAGACATATTATAAGTTTCACCTAATCATGAAACATCTGGCTTATTACCATGTTCAGTGAGCATTTATATAGAAGTTAATAAAACTTTTTTATTAAAGTTCTTCCTTCATTAAAAATATGGAAATAGGGAAAGAATTTATTAATGTAGTCGATGTGAGAAGGGATTTGCTTGCACAGACTCTGCCTCCCAAGATCAGAAGACTTCAGTTAATTCCACTTGTACATAACCTTCCTTCATACTTAAGGCCCCCATGGAAATAGCTTATTGCAATAATTATATACTATATCATTGACATTAGCTTGCATGCTACAAACTTGGAAATATATTGGCTTGAGTTTTCTTTGCTCTAAAAAACATGCAATTAAAAATAAGAAAAGATAGAGAGACAGAGAGGGAGAGAGAGAAAGTAGGATATACCTCAGAGCACAATTACCCAGTGTTCAAAAATGTATGTATACAGATGTAATTCAGGCTAGAAGTTTTATGATCAAGCATTAAACAGTGATGTCCCTTAAAGTTACTATTTTTTTTTTGCATTTTAGCTAGAAAGTAAGTTTAATGGCATATTGTTATATGGTTACTTTATTCACAATTAAGAAATTTTGTTATATTTTTGTATATGCATGTGTATAGTAAGCATGCATACATGTATGTTCACATGTGTATGGGTGCACGTGTACATGCAAGTGTGCATGCTGCATGTATAGGCCTGAAGTTGATGCTGAGTGTCTTCTTCGACTACTCTCCATATTCTTTATTGAAGCAGTGTCTCTCTCATGGAACACAAAACTCTCCACCTTTGGCTTGTCTAACTAGCCAGCTTCCTCTAGGATCCCTTATTCCTGCCACACCTGCTCAGCTTCTGCATGGGCGCTGAAGGCCTGAACTCCGTCTTCAAACTTGCACAGCACATACTTTATTCAGAGCCATCGCCCCAGCCCATTAAGAAATTTGATATATTAGTTTTATACATAAAATGTCAGGGCTGACCCTTGGTCATGAACAATCATTGAGGGCTCTTCCCTGGGAAGACACTTCTCCTTTTCTCAGCATTGTTAGTTGCCTGTAGTTCTGTGTCTGGGGTTGAGGCTCTGTGGGATTCCCCCTTTCATTTCAGCATGTGTACTGCTGTCATCATTTGACCATAATTTTGACAGAAAGCAGAGTTGAGTGTGCATGGGAAGGGTTGGAGGAAGGAATGGGAAGGGGGGAAAATGACCCAATTATATCTTAATTTATAACAACTAAATAATGAAATTTGATATATTTTGAATAATCATGCAATAGAGTTTTCAACAGTGTTTATGGTGTGAGATTTTATAGCCCTGACTTTTGGTTACTTGGTCACATATCACTTAAACCTCATTATGGCTGTACCCAATCATTCTGCAGTAGATGTTCTCAATTCTAATAACCCTATTCATTCTAATGACCCTATTCATTCTGATGCCTACATATATTAGCATCCTATAAGTTTCCCAATGCCCTACCTTGATTCTTCTTCTTCATTATTATTATTATTATTATTATTATTCTCTAATAGAATGCATCCTGACCACATACTCTCTCCTTTGACTCCTCCTAGTTCTACCACCCACCTCCCCTCTCTTCCAGATCCATTCCTCCTCCATTTCCCTTCAAAAAAGAGCAGACCTCCCAGTAAAACCAACTGAAGATGGTATAACAAGATGCATTAAGACTAGTCAAAACCCCTCATATCAAGGCTAGACAAGGCAACCCAGTAGGAGGAAAAGAGTCCCAAGAGCAGGCAAAAGAGTCAGAGACACCCACCACTCCCACTATTAGGAGTCCAAAAGAACACCAAGCTACACAACCATAACATATATGCAGAGGACCCAGCACAGACCCATGCATTCAGGCTCCAAGCTTGCTGCTTCAGTCTCTGTGAGCCCCTCTGAGCCCTGTTTAGTTGATTTTGTGGGCTGTACTTGTGTCCTCAATTTCTCTGGCTCCTACAATCTTTCCTCCTCTCTTTTTGGTTCTTTGCTTGTCCTCATTCTGGTCAAGGTTGTCTTGCATTTTACTGAAATATCTATCTAACAAAGTCGACCTTCCAACACAAGCATGCAGATACAACCTGCTCCAGGTGCCATAACATCTGATCCCCCTGCCCATTTCCTTTGTCAACCCTCTTATGTCTCCTGTTCTTCTGTTTGCATGAAATGAACACAGTGTCATCAAATGACAAAAACACTAGAACAATAAGCAGTATAGGAAAAACCCTGGTTTCTACACTGAAAACTGTTCCCATAGACATGAAGTTTCCTTCTATTTGTACCTATTATCTGGAGTGCTTCATTCATTGGTTAGGACTGTGAGGCTTTGTACCCAATGGGAACAAACTCTGACTAGTCCACAAAATCTGGTTCAGTCATGAAACCCTAGAGTGAGGTCATTTGAAGCAGAAATGACCCCCTCGGGTCTAACATAATTCCCTCTTTTTATGAGTTGAAGGATCCTAAGTTCTTAGTGTTTTAATAACTGCTTTCAAACACACAGCTATCTAATGCCACTCTTAGAGGAGAAATTGGGTTTTCTGAGTCCTGGAAATCCCGTCTCTGGATGTCAAAGGGTTAAGGATCTCCACCAAGAGCCAAGTCCTATCTCTCTCTTTTTTTCTCTTCTTCTGAAAGATCACACCTACGATTCCTCAAACTTGGCCTTGGTTAGCTCTTTTCTTTGCAGTATCTCTGGATATCTCCTTCCTTCTCAGACAGAGGAAGGAAAGACCTGGGTAAACTGGTTTGTTTGTCTCTCGTCGATCGCCATTCTGATCTGTCTGATTCCAGGCCTGGACATACCTTCCTAACACCCGGGTATTATCATCTCCATCTCTAGCTTTAAGAACAATCAATAAAATAAATATTTCCAAGATAAATATAACTCTTCAAACTGCACTTTAATCCCTTCCAGGACCTCAACCTGTCACTTGGGGATATGCATCCCTCACTCTTATGTACAACATAGCTACCCACTATTTTCCATTTAACAAATACCTGAATGTGATGTCATTATTTCTGCCTAGCAACAACTTTCCTATTTTCTATTCCCTGCTGTGGGTGACTGCCTCTCTATCTGTTCCCAGAGCTTCCCTCACCTTATAATACATCCACACACAAATTCATTTTATTTTTACCCAATGGAAAACTCATCCAAAGTGAACGAACATCTGAATTAATTGTGAGAGGAAGCATTACATGAAGACCTTGAAATATGAAGAACCACAAAGAATGTTGGATAGAACCATTCTGATACATTTGAAAAAAAACCCAATAAATATTTTGCAGATGATAAAGCTGGTATCAAAAGATGGTAGCTTCTCAGTTTGGGCACAATTTTATTAACTTGAAGTCTATCTGTGTAGTGATTTTCTCCTAAAATAGACCATTTTGAATCCCTTGTCAATTCTTTTCATTACTTTCCTGAAACGGATCAATTTCATCCCTGGCTTGTTTGACAGTCAACAGGGAAATTGGATTGCTTTTGAACACTGAAATGGGCTCCCACTCCTTCCGTACTTGAAAGAAAATGCTTATTTGTAGCACAAATAAACACCACACGTGTCCATTTCCACAATAAGAAAGTTCTTTGGAGAAGATACTCAGCTAGGAAATATACTGAAGGAAATAAACTAAGTACAATTCTGTAAAATGAGTTCAGGTAAAAAAAATAAATAAATATGACCCACTGAACCCATTTACTGCTATGTGAAGGATAACTGTGCCAAGTAAGTTCTCAGTAATTTAGGAAACTCTTTACCCTCAGCCTGGGTAGAGTGAGGTTGGAGACATCTACATAATATATCTCTGTCTCTATCTTTCAGTCTCTCTCTCTCTCTCTCTCTCTCTCTCT
>CABHPP010136580.1:0-51424 GCA_902168425.1 Peromyscus attwateri | reverse complement strand
TAAACTTGGCTGTGAGCAGTTTCCATATCTGCTTTCTTTTGCCAACCCAGGGCCATTCTTTACAGAGCTGTAACACCTACTTAAATTATTGAAATTTTCCCCCAAATGGGACCAGAGGTCTGGGGCCACATGTAATAGTTCACCCATCAGCAGTTATTTGGATCAACCAGGCCCCAAGTCAGTTCTGAGTAGTGCATACTGAAAGAAGACACATAGAAAAACAACGTGGTAATCTGGTGCCCATAAAATAACCTCTCATCCCTGGAAATCTAACTAGTGCAATGATGCAAATATATAATGCAGAAGGAAGCTGTGAGCTCCAGCAAAGCTGCAGGACAGGACTGCAAGTCTGGGTTCAGATTCTGTTCATAGGGGCCCTGAAGGAAAACATATTCTAACAGATTCACTTTCTCTATGACAATACACTAACAAGTTGATATGAAAGAACATAAATGATAAGGACAAAGTCTACTCATTTTCAGAAAATAAAATATAAACAATGGAATTATTAGAGTTTGATGGTCTTTACCTCCTTGATTATCATATTGTGATGGGGCTTGGAAAGGAATATAATTTCTTCCACCAAATGCTATAGAGTTCAAATGATTGCCTATGGTCTGGTTGTAATTTGTCACTTACAGTTTTTATTTTATACTGCATCAAATAAGAGCTGACAATGGCTATCATAGTTACTTGGCATGTTGTCAACACAACACTTTCATTAGAATCCTACCATTTTTGAATGATTAGATCCAAAGAAACCACAAAAGAGAATATTTACCAGTGAGGGGAAGACGAAGTAAGAATCTAACACAGACTTACCGACTTTTGAAGTTGGTAGGTCATGATATGAGGGGCATTTAATGAGTGATTTTCATAATCGTTTGCTATGTATTGGTTCCTCTTATGAAACAAGCAAGGAATCAAACAGACCTTCCAGATCCACGCTACTCTCTAAGCAGAGTGCCAAGGAGAACGCTGAAGATCCTTCTAGACCTTTACCTGTTGATTCTCTCTTTGACAGGTTTTTGGGCTTGGACTCTAAATGAGTATGAACAGCAGGTGGTACCCCAACCAAGACCAAGGGTCTAGGAAAAGACTCAAGTGCTGATTCCCATGTGTCAGTTATGAAGTGGTTTCAAATCCGTTCTTTGTGTGTGGACTGGGTAAACCCACCGCCACCCTTCCCTGACCCCTCTCGCATCACTCATGTGCCCGATGGACTTCTACTCCTGTTTTGATGGAAGCCATCTTGGTCAGAAGAGCTCCAAGCCTTAGGAACAGAGTTATTAGTGAACACCAAGGACGGCCATTTAAAATGATCATGAAGCCAATTCCAGAAACCTTATAGGAAAATTTACAAGTGTTTCCCACAATATTTTCAATAAATTTTCAGTGCTACTGTTCAGTTTTACTATTCAGTTAGGCTAAAAATGGTAGCTATTAAGTAATGTATTAAAAACATAAATCAGGAGAGCAACGGTTTTATAGGTGAAGTTTAAAAAAAGATTAATAATATTTTCCTTATATACAAAGTTGGAGTATGTCTGATTTATTTTAATAAAATGCAGTATTGTGTAGAAGAGCCCCAATGTTGATAATAAAAAAAACAGGATTCATTCTAAATCAAAGCATGACAAATTACACACATATACATGCCTATGTAATTTACCTACATATTACGTTTTGTGTTCTTTTTTTTTACATTTACATTTTACATCACAGAAAACAGCAAAATTATCTTTGTTTTTTTATCTCGCACTGGAAGGAGGTAGAGATTATTACATAAGAGGCATGATCAACAATGCAATTGTATTATTCAGTTCTTTTCAAACGCTGATCTTATTTTCTTTCCAAGCTCTTTGAGAGTTCAGTGTTTACACAGCTGAAGTGGAGAGCCAGGCGAGCCTTCATCCATGTTGGAAAGAAACGCAAATTCTTTCTCAAAAACTGATCCACAAAGGTCATTCTGGGAAAAGAATACAACATCCCCATCTCCCAGACCTTTAAATGGTCAACCTCCTAGAGCATTTTTCCACTGGAGTAAAAATCTCTGGTGTGTATGTGTGTGTGTGTGTGTGTGTGTGTGTGTGTGTGTGTGTGTGAGAGAGAGAGAGAGAGAGAGAGAGAGAGAGAGAGAGAGAGAGAGATACTCACACACATACACATACACACACATATATGGTAGTTTTTCTGAAGTATTTCTCCGAGTTTGGACCACCGTTACCAGGAACAGACAGGTTCCATTGGAAAAAGCTTTTCTACAGTCCAATCAATGGTTATGAGAAGTGTTGGGAATGAGGTGAATGGTTGCTCCTTTTCTTAAAGACGATCAGTAAGACTGGCCATGCCACATCCCATGCCACAGTATTGGTAAAATTATTAAGGCCATTCCATGTAGTTAAAAGGGAGATTTATTTAGTGACATAACTTACAAATGAAGGGATAGGTAGGTTGCGGGTTCTGGGAAAGACGCAGCGCAGTCTGGTGGTGTTCTCTGAAGAACTCTCCTCAGTCTACCTCTAGCGTCCAGGGTCCAGCAAACAAGAGAGGGCAGTGCATCTAGACCTTGGGTCTTCAGGGCCCTCTCTTGGCCCCGCCTTGTAGGCGTGATAGTTACCGAAGCCTCAATAGGGGTTGGAACTTCCAGACCAAAGCTGGAATGGCTACCCACTACACCACAGACTTCTAAGAAACATATCACTTCTCTGGAATTCTCAGATTTGATTGTTCTCATGTGTACTGGTCATCCGGCCTATCATTTGGGTATGAAGATAGATATGAACACCTTCATCCTAGTGGTGTGTATGGTGATAGCAAGAACATCAACGTGGTTTTGACATTTTTTACACTGATGTCTTGTTTGGTTTGGTTTTAGTGACAGGGATCTACAGGAGACCCCATATGAGCTAGGCCAGTGTTCTACCACCGAAACATACCCGCAGCCTCAGGTGGCTCTGATTTGAAGGAACTAAAGCCCTTTCGGGTGAGACACAGAGTAACTGTACTCCACGGATGGAGCAGGTAACGGCATCTTCACCCTCTGCGGGAGAGAAGCCAGGTTGGCACCAAGTGTCCATCTCTTTGGGATGTAACGTCTTAGCATATTGAGTTGCTCACATCTGTTCTGCTCCTCCTTTACTCTCTTTATGATAAATGAGGAGAGGACACAGGCGACCTTTGTTCCTGTGGATCATATGCACGGCCTCCTATGGCATGAACATGGCCCTCAGCTCTACACAGGAAGGACCAACTGTAGCTGCTCTTCAGTCTACAGAGCCTTTCTGGCTCAGCTAATGAGGGTGTGGCTTTTCACTTACAAAGGCTGTTTCCTTCTTTTGTCTTTCCAAAACATGTCTGACCCTAGAGTCTGCTGATGGGGTGAGATGATCTAGAATGCTTTTATTTCATTTATTTAAAGTGGAAATGGATCTTGAGTTCTCTTCCGCTGTATTTCTAGTACATTCTGAAGATCTCTGCAAGCTCTTTGCCTCTATACTGCTTATGCACAGCCGCCATTCCAAAGGTCTTCAAGAGCTAACCTTCTCCATACCCTTTAGAGACAGCCGATCACAATGGCCAAAGAGAAATGTAGCAGAGGGGTGTAAATAAAAAGAGCCAAATTCCACACTGCTCATAGTCCTGAGAGGACCTATTTATCAAGCTCCACGGAGGTGGGACTGTTCAGTGAATTACTTCTAACAGAATGACCCAGGAAACTTGATTCTTTGCTCTAGTTGGAAAATTCCATCAGGCCCTCATGCTTTGTATCATCTCATGTTTTGAGAGCAGGGCAGTCCTACAGTAATATTTCAAGACACAGTAAAAATGGAACTTGTCAGGCAGTAGTGGCACATGCCTTTAATCTCAGCAATGGGGAGGCAGAGGCAGGTGGATATCTGTGAGTTCAAGGCCAGCTTGATCTACAAAGAGAGTTCCAGGATAGCCAGGGCTATTTCACAGAGAAACCCTGTCTTGAAAAACATTTAAGAGAGGCACATACAGTATTTTTCTAGTTTTTTCACTCAAGAACTTGCAAAACAGAGAGAAAGGTGTTATTTGTTTTTTTTTTTGAAAGTGAGACTCAGGAGAGGGCTGTGTTTGAATTCCAGAAGTCACCAACAACAGGACTGTGATGTGATGTAGAGGAAGAGGCAAGACCACCAAAAGGCAGTAAGCTTAGATGGGAAAGAGAAATATGAAGTCTAGAAAGCAAAACACAGAACACATCACTTAAAAAAGCACACGGACATGGTTCCTATACACTCTTCCTTTTGCTTTTATGACACAGGACGTCTTCTACGTGTGGCTTCTCAGACCTGCAATCCTCCTGCCTTAGCGTCCTAAGTGTTCGCATCACAGGCATGCGCCACCATAGCCAGAAGTTCTCGTTAAAGAGATCAGTTGATGGGGAGTCAGGCCAGCAAGCTGTGTGCACTGGGGCTGGAGCAGCCTCTCCTGGACATTAATATTCACACCTAAGTCACAATGCAAAGAACAGGCTGGAGAAGGCTATCGGAGAAGGCCGCCTGGCAGACGTAACATCTGAATTTAGTTTTTGAAAGATGGATTAAGAAAAAAAAAGCCCAATTAAGGCATGATTGGGGTATAAAAAGCAAACTGTCCCTGTATCTGTGTGGGCAGAATGGAGTGTGTGTGTGTGAGGGGTGGTCCACAGAAGGCATTTTACCTAGGAGACTGAGTGCTAGTTAGGATGCCTGGTCATCCTAACTAATGCCACAGAATATGACCCTGAGAGATGAGGATGGCCCAGAAATGTATGAATAGGTGGTGTGTCAGGTGGTGGGTAGGGCTGTCCTTGTATAGGTACTGGAGTGCCTGGCAGAGTTCTGAGAGAATTACCTGAGGACCTTGCATTTAAAAATCACATGATAAGCAGTTGTCAGATGAATACAGTTTTTTTTTTGTTTGTTTGTTTTTTTTTGCTGTTGTTGTTTTCTGATGGAGACCTGAGAAGACACTGAGAAAATGATGTCTAAAACATTGGCCATAAAGGACTTGCTGCACTGCTAATGGAGTTGGGCTTTATGTTGTCCGCTAGGATAGGCTGTTTTGTTTGTTCTGGTAAAGGCTTCACGGGGAAGGGGAGCCTGTGAGAGCTACGGGCTGGAGAGAAGGTAGATTGGAAACATCAGCGATGTTAGCGGGAACTGGAAGAGTTGAGGAGAAAAAAATGAGCAGAAACAGATGAAGGAGGGAACTCCTGACAAAGCACGGTTCTGTGGAGAAGAAAACCCGGGAGATGAGCACATCACCCCAGGATGAGTGTGACTGGGAAGCACGTCCAGAGAGAGAGAGGAAAAGCAGAGGTCACACCAGCACAGGCTCATCCTGGACCACAGGGACACACGGCATCAGCAGTGAGAGGCCTGGACGGTGCCAACAAGGTCACGTTTGAAGTAACAAGCAAAATTTCCCAAAACTTTCATGAAAGGCACAGATGGTCCTCTTTAGACCTAATTTATAGCAAATTCTAGGGTGGAAAGGGTATTCCTATTACAGAGGTGTGGGGACTTCTTGTGGTATGGACAGTTAGCGGGAGATGGTCATGTGGAAGCAGCTGGCATTTGTATGCCCCTTCAGAGAGGTGAAGGGTCGATACAGTGACAGATAGCTCCAACAGGAAGACACCTCTTTGTGGAAAGATAGATGGCCAGCAAAAATATCAAGTAAGCTGAGTCAGGGGGAAGTAAAGGACACGGTGGGAACTTGGTCATGGGAAAACCTCCAAAGTAGATGGGGATGGATGCTTTGAAAGAAAGGTGCTATATACTGTCAGGTGGTGGTGGTGCAGCCTTTAGTCTCAGCCTGCAAGAGGCAGAGGCAGGTGGATCTCTTGAGTTCAAGGCCAGCCTGGTCTACAGAGTGAGTTCCAGGACAGCCACGGCTACATGGGGAAATCTTGTTTTGGAAAAAAAGAAGAAATAAAGGATGGAAGGAAGGAAGGAAGGAAGGGAGGGAGGAAGGAAGGAAGGAAGGAAGGAAGGAAGGAAGGAAGGAAGGAAGGAAAGAGAAAGATGCCATAGCTTACAAAGTTATAAGTGTGTGAGGCCTGGGTAAACGGTGCATCAGGAAAGTGGTTGCTTCACCAGCACGGGGACTTGAGTGTGGGTCTGGAGTATCCACATAAAAAGCTGGGCGTGGCAGCATACGCCTGTAACGCCAGCACTGGAGAGGAAAAGACAGGCAGCTCTCTGGAGCTCACCAGGTCCCCAGTCTAGCCAAGTCTGTGACCTGCAGGTTCTGTGAGAGACCCTGTATCAAAAGCTAGAGTGAAGAATGACAGAAGAGAACATCCAATGTTCTCTGGCTTCCCCTTGCACATACATCACACACACACACACACACACACACACACACACACACACACTAGTAGTAGTAGTATTCAGTTGACAGTATGCTACTTCTGTTCAGTAAAGATGGTTCTGATTGTCTCGTGGTATTAATAAAGCTTTATTAATCTCTAGCTTGAAAGAAAAGAAAAAGGCTGAGGAGATGGTTCAGTGGTTAAAGAACTTGCTAGGCAAGCTAGAGGGTCCAGTTCAGGGCCCCAGAACCCAAGGAGTGAGTTACCTATAATTTTAACCTCAGAAGGTGGAGACAGGGATCACTAGGGCAAGCTGGCTAAGCAGACTAGCAAGAGATCCTACCTCAGTGAATAAGGTGTAAGAGCAATGGAAAAAGATCCTTCACATCAACCTCGTACCTACAAACATGCACGAGTGCGCGCGCACGCGTGCACACACACACACACACACACACACACACACACACACACACACACACGAGAAAGAAAATACTTAAAAAGAAAAGAAAGAAATAGAGCCAGGCAGCAGTGGTGCACGCCTTTAATCCCAGCACTCAGGAGGCAGAGCCAGGTAGATCTCTGTGAATTCGAGGCCAGCCTGGTCTACAGAGTAAGTTCCAGGACAGGCTCCAAAGCTACACAGAGAAACCCTGTCTCGGAAAAAAAAAAAAAAAAAGAAAATTTTAGGGTCTAGACATGTACCCTAATGTGACATAAATGAATCACTTCTCGGTGCTATTAAAACATTCTAGCAAAAACAACTGTAGTTAAGAAGATCCACTCTTTAATAACAGACCATACAAGGAAATAGACTTCCCTCATATGTCTGAGATGCAGCTCACTGTGATACTTCATACTGTACTTAGCATTCACAAATGACTCTGCCTATATGATTTCACTCAAAGTTCACAGAGCTCTGGGAAGTAAATGAAATATTTCTCCCTGTTTTATAGATGAGAACTCCAAACACACAGATGTTGAGATGATCACATTTTACACAGCTTGAAGAGGTGAGTGGACTAGAGTCTGGCTTTCCCATTTAAAATATTATAGATAACATGGAAAATCTCTAAAATTTCCAGAGAGGCCTATGATTATCTTTTCATATATTCTCACCCCCTCCCTCTATAGAGCATGATCATTGGAATACCTTACTTTTTATTTAACTTTGTATCATGTGCATTTACCTTTACCATGACAACCAATCTTCACAGAGGTGAACAATGCTATAATATTATGACATGCTATGTTAATGCATCTCAAATAACATTTGTGGGTTAGGCTTCACTCTGCAAATGGAACCAAGGACAGAGAAGAGAAGGGCTGTGAGGTTATTTACAGCCAAGCAGATTGTCATTTTGGTTTTTGGTAGTGTAGGTACAACTAAGTAAAAGTCTCTACCGTATAGATGCCACAGACGTGGTCACTGGAATGAACAGCAGCCCTTTCTCAATGCTAACCTGCTGGCTTCCCTTCAAACGATATGTTTAAATTAGTGTCCAGTTCATTCTGTACCCCTTCCCTTTCCGCAGTTAATCATTGAGAAAAATGTATGGATAAAAATACTGTCACACTTCATCCCCCATGACTTACACAAATAGTTCTTTTACACAGAACAAGTGTCTCCTATACATGAACGGTAAAATCTCTTAAGGGAGGATGGATAACACTGAGATTTAACCAGAAAGTAAAATAGCCTATGTGCCATTTTATTTGGCTCACAAAGGACCATGTGGTCTTTCACTTTATTAAAAAAAAAACAAAAAAAAAAACAAACCAAACAAACAAACAAAAAACCCCACACACAACTAAGTTATAGCTACATGGCTATGCCAACTAAAAGGGTGACCTACAGTCTGGAAGGTGATTCATTTATTTGAAAGGCTGTCAGTTCTCCATTTCAATTTATTCAGCGACAACACGGCCTGAATTACATTTTAAACAAATGTAAACATAGCAACTCTCTAGGCCAACTTCTGGAAAAACCCTTAGGAATTCCAAGTGGAAGTCTTTGTAGACCCTGGGAGTTTCCCTAAGGGCTGTAACAGGAGGGTTATGTAACTTGGTGAGATGACACCATGTTAAACACCAGTGGATAGCATTCTAGGTTTTAGGCAATCCTCAGCTAACGTCCTCATCATTTTGAACCCTTTACGAATGGTGGTGCTGGGTTGGGAAGAACATCAGAAGCCACTTAACCCTAGCAGCCATCACCTGCACCCTCATTTTGCTGACAAGGCATAAGAAGAGCATGGAAGCTACCTGAGCTGGCTAGTCAACTTGACACAAGCTGAAGTCATCTGTGAGGAGGGAACCTCCATTACAAAAATGCCTCCATAGGATTGGCCTACAGTAGGCAAGCCTGTAGAGCATTTTCTTAATTAGTGATTGATAGGGGAGGACCCAGTCCATTGTGGGCAGGGCCACCCCCGGGCTGGCGGTCCTGGGTTCCATTAGAAAACAGACTAAGCATGTCATAAGGAGCAAGTCAATAAGCAGCACTCCTCTATGGTCTCTGCCTCGGCCCCTGTCTCCAGGTTCCTGCCCTGTCTGAGTTCTTGCCCTGACTTCCCATGTTGAGGGATTGCTACCTGGACGTATAAGCTGAAACAACGCCCTCTCTCTCCACGTTGCTTTGGTCATGGTGTTTCATCACAGCAATAGTAACCCTGACTAAGACACCTCCAGAGGCAGGATTGTGTGCCGGGACATGTCCTGTCTCACTCACCTCCAGAATGTGTAGCCTAAGCCTGGGTCAGCCCCTTCTTGACAGACACCCTCCAACCCCTGCACAGCGCCATTGGGACTTACCTTCGGTGACCCGGGAGCGGCACTGCCCAGTCATGGGACTATACTCTTGGTTCTCGTCTGCACACACACATAGGAAGGACCCTTCCACATTTTCACAGAAAGCTTCCCCACATACACCACTGAGCAGCTCACATTCGTTCACATCTGGAAAAGAGAGCACAAATCAAGTAAGACGTGTGTGTCTCTCCTGACAGCTCTCTTTACCAGCTGTGCCAAGGGCAGTCGTGGCTGCTGGAAATGATCTCCAGCGAGCCCTTAACTTTGTCCTTCCCAGGAAAGGACCTGGACAATTGGGCCCGGATAAAAGGATGGTGCAAACACAGGGACAAGGTTCTCAACTCCAATTCTCATTTTAAGGAGCAGCCTGGAATCTCACTGGGAGCATAGTGTGAGCCCTTTCACTATCCAACACCGACTTCCTCACTTGTTGGCTTATTGAACACACAAAGGACCCAAAGTTCTACTCCTGGATTGTAATTCAAAGAAAAACCAGAAGCATGGGCACCTGGGCGATCTAAACTTAGATTTAAAATGGAAGATTTTAAAAACATACTTACGCGTCGGAAAAGACATTAACAATAGACTTTGGATCACGGCAGGGCACAAGTGAATATTCGTCAGGGCACATTTGTCATTCAGGTGAAACTGATTGGTTCACTAACTAGTGACCAATTCCATGGTCTTTCCTTAGTCTGTCAATGTCCCCAGTGTAACCTCTACCTTGAAGAATGTTTCCTTTGCCTATATGTAAATCCATATAATCAAAGCAAAGTCCAAAGATTTGCTTAACTCAAATCTGTAGTTCACAGACCCCAAAGAAAGGCTGTTGATTCATGTGTCTTTGTCCAACAGTACCATTTCTCTTTCTGCGCCTAAAAGTTTTTACTGGTGATTTCCCCAGTCAGCAATGTGCGCAGTCAACTCTGGAATGTTCACAGCTCTTCCGCATTAACATACATGATTTCATAATCAAACCCTGAGAATCTTCACAAATTTAAACATGTGAGCAATTATCCAACTCATCCAGGAGTGGGGGAAAAACATCCTGTTTTCACTTTTATACCTGTTTTGTCTTGGTTTTTGTTTTTTGTTTTCTTGGACAGCTTTGTGGATCTTGATGTTTCAGAATATTACCTAACTTTTCCATTTCACTTGTCCATAGACTGATACAAACCCAATAACCTGAGTGGTCACTTATGGTACCATAAAGCAAAGTGGAATTGAAGCCTTCAATCAACATGGTCATAATTTCCATCAGAAAGGTTGACTTTAGAAATTGGCTGGTTCACATTTGTTAATTTTAGGTAAATAATATCAAATGAAATTCTACTTTCCAACTCATACCACCAACAAGACTATTGCAAGCTGTCCCTCCAGACTGCATTCATTTGATCGAGAGGTATGTCTTAGCTTACTCATACAGGCCAGGTCCTTGCGGCCCCCATGTCGGGGTGTGATCTTGAGTCAGGCAGGCCCAGTTCCTGCCTTTATAGAAGTTGGAGTTAAGTCAGAGAAATTAGTAAGAAAATCCCACAAGTAGGGAATGCTGGGAATTAAAGGAACAGACCTCCGAAGAAGCATGCTGCAATGATTCTTCCATGCAGGGGTATGTTAGAGAAATGTCATTTGAGCCCAGATCTGAATGATGAACAGATTAAGGGGGCTGGGAACAGGCCCAAGTAAGAGGAAACAGCACAACCAGAAACTAGATACACGATTTCATCTCTGAAATGTTATGTAATATTCTTTGAGGAGAAGTGCGAGTAGTAGGTACTCAGTTAACATCTCTTTTTAAAAATTTATGATTATTATTATTTTATGTGTATGACTGCTCTGCTTGCATGTGTGTCTGTGCACCATGTAGATGCCTGGTGCCCTCAGAGGCCAGAAGAGGGTGTCAAATAACTAGAGTTACAGATGGTTGTGAGCCACCGTGTGAGTGCTGGAATTGAACCCGTGTCTTCTGGAAGAGCAGCCAGTGCTTTGAATCGGCCTCTAGTTAATATCTATTAAACAATGATTTTAAAAAAAAAACAAATAAATGGTGTTTATTGAGCTTATCAAAATAACAGCCAACACCCATTCTCTAAGGGTGGTGTTCTATGTGCCAGACTGGAAAATCAATACGGTTCAGGCACACGCATTAGTCTCTCGAGAATGAACAGTAAGGGGGGGGGGGGCTTTGGAGCTCTGTGGTGTCAACATCTGATGTTTCAACATGAAACAAGCGAACACCACATACTGAGCACTTGCTGTAGGTCAAATGTTATGCCCAGGGGAGATGAACCCACAGCGGAAGGAGCAAGCGAGTGACCAGTGGTGTGACCAACCACAAGCAGCCTCATGTCGCTGGCACAGGAAAGCTGAGGAAGTGTAAAGCTAGGGAGATAAGTAGAGCTCACATTAAGGCCTGTGCGTCAAAATATAAACAAATCCCATCATTATTTTATTGGTACTGGGGATTGGACATAGGCAGTCCTCTTAGATTTTAGGTACATGTCCCACTGCTAAACTATGTTTATTTGTTAAATTTTGATTTTGAAACAGGGTCTTGTTGTTACACAAGCTGGCCTTCAACTGACTTGAAATCCTCTGGCTTCACCCTCCAGAACAGCTGGGATTACAGTCTCCTAGGACAATTTTCACTGGATGGTTAAAACAGCTGGTTTTCCTTGTCACTCTCATATAGTGACATGTGGTTTTTGATTCGGCATTGTTTATGTGAATTTGGGAAAATTACATTGTTGCTTCCCAAATAGTGTTCTGTAATTAGGAATTAACTGAGTTTCCATAATTAATACTAGAAAAGCAGTTCCAGTTCCAGTGATGATATAATCAGGCTTCTGAACAGACTTGGCTGTCCAGGTGGGGTCTGGATGGTAAATGAACTGGTGGTGGACCGGCAAATTGCCAAGGAAAGTAAGTCACTGTCTTGGCCTCGAATGGCATCTGCCTTGTGGCAAACACGGCTCTTTCCTCTACTCAGAAGAATAAGGAAAAAGCTGCATAATGTGTGAAGTTGGAAATTCTACAACTCCTCCCCCTTTTCCTTATGAGAATGCTTTAACAGAAAGCGTGTTTCCTAAGGTTGCAGACACCACAGCTGACCAGAATATGAAATATGAGCTCTCCTCTAAGAGCCTGTGTTGGACCACACTCTGGGACATCTGATGGCATGGGAGCTTTCCCAGCCCTGTCTATCCCGTAGCAGCTGCACAACCGGAAGCATTACTGCGCTGGTGTGATTCCCGGAAGCGGAAGCTTGCGCCAGCATTTTCCTTAAAACGTGCTGCTTCGCGAGGTGTGCGTCCAAGACAGGCCAGCTGTACCACAGGGCAGACGTCATTACCCCGGGGGCAGGAGACGACACAGATCCTCAGCTGGCTTTAAACAGATGTTCTTTTAAAAAAAAATAGCCCTACATGACTTAAACGTCTCTCTTAACGTCCCTGTCCCCTTCAGAGGTCAAAGGACGTACAATTTTCACAATCTCGAATCCTATGATAAAGATCAGACCACGGTGAAAAGCGTCCCGCTTAAGCTCACCTACTTTCGATAACGTTCATTTCTTTCGGGAAAGGTGTATGAAATACGATGGGGGGGGAGGGAGAAAACAAAACAAGAACCAAAAACTCACCCACACACCCTTGCCCATCCTGTGGGGCTTGAAAGCCCTGATAACAGAGGCAGCGGAAGGAGCCGGCTGTGTTATCACAGAACCCATGACTGTCACACACAGTGTTGTTCACACATTCGTCAACATCTGCAAAAGAGACACTGAACATCAGACAGGAAATAAACACAAGACCGACAAACACCAGGGGTGGGATGGATAAGCAAAGGTGCTCTGTTACAGCATGATTAGATGGGGAGGACCATGTTTCCACAAAAAAAGAACTTTAAAAACATCTTACCTGCGAATAAAACATTTGGATGAAAATGGTTTAGTAGGTAAAACACTGGGGCCTATGACAAAACATTGACGTTTCCTCAGGAAATATTTTCACACTGAAATGACTGCCACAATTAGCCACGGCCAGTGTTTCCTAAATGTTTCCAAGTCTTTATTTTCGAAGACAGATTTCTTTTCCTACAGGGGAAGGTGCTGTCACCTCTTAAAACTTATTTCTTTTTTTGATGGTATATCGTCATTATGCAAAATAATGGGCTTCCTGATAACAATGCCTTGTATGTATATCATGCTCTTTGTTCATATCCACCCCCTCCCATTACCCTCTCTCAGGCACCCTTTTCTATCTCAAAACAGTTATTCTTCTATTTCCATTTCTTTAAAAAAAATAGAGATTCTGCATATGAGAGAAAATAAATATATGGGTATTTTTCTTTCTGAACCTGGCTTATTTTAGGTAACCTGACAATCTCCAGCTCCACCTATTCCTGAAAATGACATAATTTCTTTTTTTTTTATGGCTGAACAAAACTCTATTGTATTTCTACACCATATTTTCTTCCATTCATCTGTTGATGGACAACGAGGCTGGTTGCATGACTTGGCCATTGTGAATAGTGCTGCAATAAACAGGGATGTCCAAATACGTCCTGTGTTGACTTAGGGCCCTTTGGGTACATAAGGAGTCATTGTATCTGGGTCATATAGTTCTATTTTTGAGGAACCTCCACATGGATTTCCATAGGGGTTGTACTAGCTTACATTCTCACTGGCGGTACATAAGGAATCCTCACCCTTCACCCTCTGTATCCTTGCATGTTATTTGGTATTTGTTTTCTTGACCATGGCCTTTCATGGTGAGCCACCATGTGGGTGCTGGGAATCAAACTTGGGTCTTCTGAAAGAGCAGCCTAAACCACTGAGCCATCTCTCCAGCCACCTCAATGCAGTTTTATGGCCACTTTGGGGGGGGGGGGGAAAGTAAATGCAAAAAAAAGACCCAACCGTGGAATTGTAGGAGGGGAAAAAAAAAAACAATGGTTTACCCAACCCTGTAGATAACTATGATTGCGTTTAAGAGAGAATCTGATGAGTCAGCTGCCCAGTTACCCATGGGAAAATTATGTGTCAACGAGTTACAGCTACTCAAGACCCCAAATGCTAGCTACCCCAGAGGATTATCGACCCGAGAGCTCATAAACAGTGGCCTTGTGCTTTTCACACATTAATTAACATGCTCTTATAAGATGTCTTATGTATAACAGACTTCTAGCTAGAGTCGTCCTTCTTTATCTGTCTAGGGGCCGTCTCCATAATCCTTCCCTCCCCATTTTTGATCAGTTACTACGTACACTTCCAGCCACCATGCTTTCTTCCCTCTTCCTACCTCAGAACTCAACAGTTCCCCCAAATACAGGGTTCTGGAGAAACAATTAAGAGATATATGTGGAAAAGAATTTATTCTCACGGCAAAATGATGGATCAAGTACAAATCACAAAGGAAATGGCAAGTTAAGCGCCGCACACCGGGATGTAGTTTTGAAGGAGTTAACATTAGTAAGACTGAGCATTTCTCTTCTGAAGCCCATAAAGCTAAGTTGTAAGATGTCTGATAGAATAAAAAGAAGACATATCCAGTGAATTTTCTGGTTTCCTTTCTAAATTGTCCAACACTGATATTATCAAGAATAAAATCAGGCTATCTCATATTTTAATAGAAACATGTAAGTTATTAAATCAAAGTTTCCTTAATTTTTCTCAATTCCATGAAAGCTGCCTCTTCTGCTTTCAAAGCTGGGCCCCTCCCATCTTGACTGACTGGTCTGTGCTCACCCTAGTCCACCTCTGCATCCCCCTTTCTGCATCCCTCTCCCTGCACCTCTCTCTGCATCCCTCTCTGCATCCCTCTCTCTGCATCCCTCTCCCTGCACCCCTCTCCCTGCATCCCTATCTCTGCACTCCTCTCCCTGCATCCCTCTCCAGCATCTTCAGTCACTCTTCTCCCTGCTCCACCCCCACCACTGCCTTTGAAGTGTTAACATCACTTGGAAAAGCTTTCTCTTGATCTCACCTCCATCTGCTACTTTTCTCTGGCATTAATGCAAAATGTCTCATTAGAGTTGTCTACACTGACTGCCTTACTTCCTGATGTGGCCATCCTTCTGCATATGTGAGTGATTAGTTTCCAAACCCAAGGATGCCCAACTCCTTTACATAAACTAGCATTGTATTTGCAAATAACCTACACAGATCCACACATCCTCTCTTATACTTAAAATTATTTTTCTTTTTTAGATGTATTTACTTTTCTGTGCATGAGTATTTTGCCTACCCAGATGTATGTGCACTATAAGTGTGCCTGGTGCCCACAGGTGCCAGAAGAGGGGGTTGGTTTCCCCTGGAAATGGAGTTACAAAGTGGTTATGAGCCACCATTAAAGAGTTAGGAATCGCCGGGTGGTAGAGGCACATGCCTTTAATCCCAGCACTCAGGAAGAAGGGCCAGGAGGATCTTTGTGAGTTCGAGGCCAGCCTGGTCTACAGAGCGAGATCCAGGAAAGGCGCAAAGCTACACACAGAAACCCTGTCTTGGAAAAAAAAAAAAGAGTTAGGAATCAAACCCAGATCATTTGCAGAGCAAGTGCTCTTAACTACTGAGCCATCTCTCTACCCCACCTCGCCCCCATATTTTTTAATACCTCCTTTTTTTTTTCAATGTTGGAATAGAGATCCCAGGACCTCATGAATGTCAGGCAGGTACTCTACTAGTGAGCTACCATCCCCAGTTCATTCCAGACTCCCTGTGGCATCCAATGCAGTGTACATTCTGTACAAACAGGTGTTACACTGTATTGTTTAAGGACTAAAAACAAGAAGATGGTCTGAATATGCTCAGCACAGATGGGACTTCTCCAAACATCTTGGATCTGCCATTAGCTGAACTTGAGAGCACAGAACTCCCAGACACACCTTATCCAGTACACAGAAATAATGGTAAAGGTATGCGTGACGATATCAGTGTGTCCCAGCAATTACTATGAGATCAAACAAGCATCCACAAAGCACTAACTTAGGGACATAAAGTGTTAGAAGGACCTGACGCATGTCAACCATCCCTATCACTGCCACTCTTCATCCCCAGTGACCGACGATCTCCCTAACTTTGTCCCACTAAAACACAGATGCCACAAAGGCCCCCCTTATATCCGATTCTCAGGTCAGCCCCCATTGCCCTCTAAGTTGGTGAACACCCACACCCTGAACACGCAGAACATTATTCTTGTTCTACGTTCCATGGCCTGCAGGTAGACGTCTGCCAGAGCTGAGAATTCCTAGGATCTACTGCATACTAGCTTTCCCATCTACCTTCCCAGACTCTAAGCTTCAACAATCAGAGTCCTAGGGGTAAAAAGTTCCATCTTCAACCACAATCCTTCCCCCAAGCACACTTCTTATTCTTCACTGTTTTTATTTGATTTTCTGCCATCATCTTTATCAAGCCTAACAGCTGAATTTAAACAGAGACTTTAAAGCCTCTTCCTGACATGGGCAAACATTTTCTTTCATTTCTACTCTTCCCTTTCATCTGTCTTGCCTTTCTAACTTGAACAGAAAACTCAGTGCAATCATTTCACGTCTAAACCAGCAAGTCTTCCTCCTGGCAATCTCCTGCAGCAAATTGATTGGACTGATCTGAATGCCCGCACAAAGCTGGGGCTGCAGCTGGTTTACTGATTGTAACAGTGAGGAGGAATTCCATCCCATCACTGACTCACTTAGCGCAGGCCACTGCTAACTTTGGACTTCCTGAAGTGGGCATCTGTCAAAGAGATTATGTTGTTCTCTGCACTGCGAGCTTTTGGGGGCTGCAAGTTCAGCGATTCTCCGGTTCCCATGTACATGCTGATGGATCCCCAGTCTCTCCCAAAGCTTGAGCTCTGTCCTGGTGAAACATTTATCTAAGAGCAAATAGACGTGTCCGTCACAAATGCACTTGCTATCACTGCCCTCCTCACAACAGCTCCGTTTCTCCCATGCACCTTCCATCAGCAATTCCAACCAGACACTCATGCCAGAAATCTTAACACCATCCCTACCCTTCTGGAACTCCCTCTGCTGCCCTACCCTATTTCTTATCTTTCTGGATACTCCTTACACTCCAGTTGGCTTCCCTATCTCCAGTCTTGCCCCGCCCTCTAATCCAGTGGTTCTCAACCTTCCTAACACTGTGACTCTTTAATATACTTCCTTGTGTTGTGCTGACCCCCAACCATAAAACTGTTTTCATTGCTACCTCATAACTGTAATTTTGCTACTGTTTTGAATTGTAATGATTTTGAAGATAGAGGTTTGCCAAAGGGGTCGTGACCCACAGGTTGAGTACCACTGTAATCCACTCTCTACCTACCTAACTGTTGCCGGTGTGGTCTTCACAAAATGCAAGTCCACCCAGGCCATTCCCTTGCTCAAAATGGTCACCATCTCTTCTTGGCTAGAGCACAAGGATTCTGTCATCTGGCTCCCGGTTACATGTGTGGTGGCAGTTCTCAGATAACCTTCTCAACTGGAACTCTAGCCCCATGGGTGAACTAGAATAAAGCCTCACTGACCTTAAAAACTCCTTGCCTGACTGACTCTTCCACTCCTATCTTTGCTCAGGAACTCATGCTGACCCTTCCAGAGTCAGCCTAAAGGGGCACCTCTGTCACGGCACCTCCCTCAACTACTCCAGAGACAGGTATGAAGCCAATCTTCCTTTTCCTACACCTGTATTAGGCTTGAGGGGGATGGGCAACCGTCAACACACCCTCACCAGCAACTTAGTTCTCTACTAAAATGGGAGAAAAACAGGGAAATCAGCTACTTGGAACCTATTGGCTTCTCAGTCCAGATTCCTAAAATTAGCTATCTTGCCTTCCTTTTTATTAATTTCATGCAATTTCAGCAGATGATGGCCTCTTATGACTGTTCACCAGCACAGGCACTGAATGGCTGGCCTGAAGGTGAACAAGCCCCCAGCTGGCTATGAATTACTGGGCGTCTGCGGACTCAGTTACTGTAACAATGATTCACCAAGCAAGTTTAGATGAGTAACACTTTGGACTGGAATGAATAGGAAAAAGGAATGTGAAGTGCCTGCTGGAGACTAGCTGTTCAACAATTAATATTTTATAAAAATGATATAATGCGACTCTGCAGTTTCTTGTTTTCAACAGTGAGGTGAGGTAATAGCTTAACTGAACGACAGCATTGGTTTCACTTCTCAGAAGGGCCAGGCAAGAGCTCTCCCACTGAGCTAGATCCCCAGTCCTTTGTTCTGATTCTTTAATGGCCTCCATAAAATTTTTTCACTTTCTTTGATGATATGAGGTTTCAAATCTATTTTTCCATTATCTGGATAGGTGAACATCATTCTCTTTGGCCAGGGTTGAATTTGGAACTCGAGACTAATTTTTGAATCATCAAATATCACATTTTCTTTGCTTAACATCAAAATTTCTACAGCATCACTGGAAATACTACCCCCCCCCAAGCTAGTAATCTATTGGAATTGACTGTCCAGTGATTGCTCAGTCATCAATTCACATATATTAGGCATATTATCGTAAAAGAACTACTAATTTCACATACAGCTCTTCTCTTCTCATTTTTTACTGGGGAAAAAAGTACAGGTAAATATTGGTGTTCCAACGTAAATGAAGTCAAGAAACAATTATCACCTACAAGGCCAGTGGGTCACTAAACTTACCCCTCTCCCCCCAAAAAACCACCTCTAAATATTAGAAAGGTAAATGGAACACAGCCCAGGATGCTTAGAGAGGCCAACATCTAGTGTTAGACATTGAAACTGTGTCAATGGTTGTCAAGTTCACACTTTTACGGTCTCAACAGTTGACCTGTTTTGCACATCTGTAAGCTTTTCAGTCAATATATTTTCTTCATCAGTCAAAAGTTTTTCAAAACCTATGTGGTAAAATGGAACTCCAACTTTCCTTTAATTCCTGAATAGAGATTGATAAAAGTCTCCCAATCTTCACCCTCTCACTTTGGTAAAGTGAAGAGTAAAATTAGGGGGGAAAATATGAAAGATCCAACATGATTTTCTGAAAGAGAGTAGGTCAGGCAGCTTATATGCTGATCACAAAATTAAAACTGTCTTCAAAGAACTTGACAATGAAATTCCTAACAAACATAAACGGTCCCACTAGGTGTCACATTCAGAAAAGCCTACGTGTATCACAAGAAAGGTGCATTTATGTCTATTTTGTTGGGAAAGTGGTTTGGTCTTCTTTTTCAGACAAATTCTTCAGTTTTGTTTTGTTTTCAATTATGAAGAAGAGAGCCTCTTTCCTCTGGCTCTTAACATCTGTGCTTTGTAGATTTTTTTCTCCTCCCTACTTTCAAGTGAGACACATCCACCTACTAGGGGAAAAGTCTCAGACATGAGCCACCCTTCTGCCTCTAGGATACTCTAGTGAGGGCAATGGTAGAAATGGAAGAAGTACCATTTGTGGTACTTGGCCACTAACAAAATCTCCATAGTGGCTACAACATTGGAAGTGAAGACCCTTCATGCTATCAGGGCATTATTCCATGAATCCGATTTTTCATCCTGACTTAAAGGAGATTTCAGATATATCTACTTTGGCCTCCTCATTTTGAGAACCAGAAAACTGAAGCATGGAAAGGGAAGTGTCTTCTGTCAAGTGACACAAAGAGTAAGTGGTAGAGGCGGAGAAAGACTGGTCCTTGTTGAGGACCACTGTCTAACTCCATACTGAAGGCTCTGGTCAACATCTGGGCTTGCCTCTCATAGGGATGCTTATAAAATGTTACTCCTATGTAATGAGTGAACCATACTGTGAGTCCAACAAAGCATAATGGAGCATGTTCACTGCAAAGATGCAAATCGAGCCATGTTGTCTGCCACTCAGTGGCATCACTTGCTGACTTGCAGTTTAGAAGGACCTCCTGTCCTTAAACAGGTTTTAGCACAAGCAGCACTGTCATCCTGAAACCTAGAAACCAGAGCACAGTAGGTTCCAAAGGTGTTTATTGAAGAGACTCCTGGAAGGCACATACCAGGCTCAAATGGTAAGCTAGTCTCAGGAAGACCCAAGCTGATAGTTAGTATGGACGTTCTTCAATCTTTTCATCAGAAGGAAATGCTCTACTATTTCAGCTGAGATCTTCCTAATCACCTGCAATTGATATAATATTTGGTGCCAGAATTTTAAGAAAACAGTCACATAACAGGGCCTTGTATTAAAGGGGATGCAGGGCTTCTGCTCAGGAGAATTGCAGACCTCACACTTCTTCTTAAAAGGAGTGGAGGTTGACCAGAAGACAGTAAACCTCAGCCAAGAGTGGAACTGAAAGATGTTAGCAGAATGTCTGCCCAAAGGAATTTTAAAATGGCATGGCTGCTGGCCCAAAGGAGATTAAGGTATTTCTCACAGCATAGAGGAAAGCCAGCAGTGAGCAGGAGATGAGCACAGGCCTGAAGAAAAAATAGAATTTAGCCAATAGGAAATTAAAAACTGGATTTGGAGAGCATCCAGACAATACAATAGGATATTGTAGACCCTTTCGAAAAAAGGTCCACTGAGGTCTGGCAATATCCACAGGGCTAGAGAATATGGTCCTTATGTGTTATGGATAATAATTTAGTTCTGGGAAATGGGCGAGCCAGGAAAACAGCAAAACCCAATGTCTTTGTATAGTCTGACTTCCATGCCAATAGAAGAACCAGAGAGAAGGGCAGGAGAAAAAATGTGGGGGAATTGATGGTCACAAATCTATTTGAAGCAGCTGAAGATAAACAAGAAGAAATGACAGAGGCCAGAAATTCTAGAAAACAAGGCTGGCCAACGAGAGAGCTTCCTATACCCACCCCCTACCTTAGGCTATACTACCCTCAGAGACTTACTCAAGTAATTACCTGAAAATGCCAGGACTAGACTCCTGCTTGACTTCTGAAAGCAGCTTTTGGGTCCAGAGAAGCTAAGCCAAACTTTGATATTTGTCAGCCATGGCAGACCACACCAATTCCTCACTTATAGTTACAGACATTGAAAACCAATCTTAAAATCATAAATATAATCCTGATTATCTAACCTAGTGGTTCTCATCCTTCCTAATGCTTGACCCTTTAATATAGTTCCTTATGTTGTAGTGACCCCAACCACAAAATTTATTTTCATTGCTACTTCTTAACTGTAATTTTGCCTACTGTTATGAATCGTAATGTGAATATCTGTGTTTTCCACTGGTCTTAGAAGACCCCTGTAAAGGGGTCATTTGACCCCCAAAGGGTCGCAACCCAGGTTGAGAACATCTGATCTAACCTGAAAAAGGGGAAGGCTTCTTTGACTCTCTCTCTCCATATTTAATACCCATGTTCTCCTGGCTTTATCTCTTGCTTCTATCTCTACTCCTTTCTCTGTGTCCCAGCCTTCTCTGAGGTTTCACCCTCTCACACCTAGCTGGCTGCAATGGCCTCCTAACTTGGTTTTGTGCTTTCAGACACTCAAGAGGAACACAGATTTATTACTCACAATAACAAAGTGATTAAGTATCTAGAAATATTCTGCCAAGTAACTTTCTGCTTAAACATTGTTATAGTTTGAATATGATGTGTCCCCCACCAAATACTTGTGTGAAACTCTTCACCCCAACCCATGGTGTGCTACTTAGGAGCTTCTAGTAACTTAAAGAGACAGGTCTACCTGGAGAAAATGAGTCACAAGGGAAGGCCCTTTGAATGTTTTGCCTGGGCCTACTTCTGGTTTCTTTCTCTCTGCTTCCTGTCTAACACAAGGTAAAAATCTCTTCTGTCTCATGCTCCTGACCCCATGATGTTCTGCTCTGGAGCCTGGGACCAAGTGACCATTCACCTCAGAAACCATGAGCTAAAATTACCCTTTACTTCTTCAAGTTGGTTGTGTTGGACATTCCATCAGTGCAACGAAAACCTCTTCAGTGTATCTCCATGCATAATGATGGGAAGGGTTTTATGGCATGGCCTCTGAACTTGTCCATCCTTGGGTTCTAAGTTACTTGCTTTTCCAGCTACCCCATCTGCCCCTGCATTTTCTACTCCCCTCTTCCTCCCCTGGCTATTGGATCACTGACCAAGAACCAGCATTCCTAGGTACCCATAGTCTTACAAAATCAAGAAGAGTCTTTTTTCAACATACTCCCTTCCCAGAGAACCATATTTTCCAGCCTCTGTACTAGTCACAGCACTTGATTTTTTTTTTTTTTTGGTTTTTCGAGACAGGGTTTCTCTGTGTAGCTTTGCACCTTTCCTGGAGCTCACTCTGTAGCCCAGGCTGGTCTCGAACTCACGGAGATAGACCTGGCTCTGCCTCCTGAGTGCTGGGATTAAAGGCGTGCGCCACCACTGCCCGGCGGCACTTGATGTTTTTATATGCACTGTTTCCACGCCTTCATTTCTCATTTGCTCTTGGATGCATCCTATATATGAGACTCCCTCCGAAGGGGCTCTTGATAAGATCATCCATTTGCCAGGCACAATGTCTCCTTCCTGGTAATCAACTTCACATCACTCTGGATGGTATCTGACACAGCTGAACACCTTCTGATCTTAGAAGTCTTTTTCTTCCTCGGTTTCCACTATTTCCTACGCTTCTGGGTCTTATGTCCATCTGGGGTCACTCCTCAAGTAGTCTTAATTACTTGATGAGTACACGTTAATGTTTCTCGAGCTCAATCTTGGCTTACCTTCTGTTCTCATTTGGTGCTATTTCTTAATGGCCTCATCCATTCTACCAGCTGCAAATACCACCTGCATCTGAGGCCTCTCAGTTTGCATCTTCAGCCTGGACCTTGCAGAACACTGGGCCTACTGTGACTCAACTGCCACCAGACATGCCCACGTGAGTATTTAATCAATAACTCTAACTTAGTAGTATGTACTCCGATCGTTCTTGATCTGTCTACTTGCTTCATGTTTACCATATCAGCAAATAATGACAGCAAACATCAGAATGTATGGTGGATCAACACTCCTTTTCTCATAAGAGACAAAGTAGACAAAGGCAAAATGCATTTAGAGACAAAAAGACCACTTCAAAAGAATACAAAGGTCAATCCACTATAAAGATCTGATGATTGTATATTTAATTCTATTGACTGAGGATGTGCAAAATTTAAATTGGCTAACTAAAACAAGAAGCTGACAAATTCCAAAAATAATACCAGAGGACTATTCAATACTTCTCCTTATACAATAAGTGAACAAAAGCATTATTATATACAGATGGTTTGAACAATACAATTTACACACTAGCCCTAATTGACATAGATATGTGCAACTACCTCATATACATTTGTTCCTAAGTCTATGTCCTTGTTTGCTATCTGTTGCTGTGATAGAACACTTAGAACAAAACCATCTTGGCTAGGAAAAGATTCATTGTCTTATGGATAGATTATAGTTCATCACTGAGGGAAGTCAGGAGAGTAGCTCAAGGCAAGAAACCAGTTACAGGAATTGAAGGAGAAACCATGGAGGAATGCTGCTCACTGGCTTGCTCTCTATGGCTTGCTCAGCCTGCTTTTTTTTTTTTTTTAATAAATATAACTCAGGCCCACCTGCCCAGGTGTAGCACTGTCTAGAGTGGGCTTGGATAGCCCACTTCGACCATGAATGAAGAAAATGTCCCATAGACTTGCCTACAGACAAGATGATGAAGGCATTTTCTCAGTTGCGGTTCCTCTTCCCAGATAATCCTGGCTGTGTCAAAGTTGACAAAACTAGACAGCACAGTGTTAGAGGAACATTTACTGAAGTTGATAATTTCTTTTTTTCTTTTAAAGATTTATTTATTTATTTTATGTGTATGCATACTCTATCTCCATGCATACCTGCATGCTCAAAGAGGGCATCAGATCCCACTATCAGTGGTTGTGAGCCACCATGTGGGTGCTGGGAATTAAACTCAGGACCTCTGGAATAGCAGCCAGTGATCTTAACCACTGAACCATCTCTCCAGCCCCTTGAAGTTGATAATTTCTTATGCCATAACAAATTCAAAGATTAAAGTAAATTAGAATGTGTTCTCTGAGCATATTAAGGTAGACATGGATAACAAAAAGATGGCTAGAACACCTCCTCTCAAATGTCTGGAGATTTAGCAAATTATTTCTAAACAGTTCACTGACAGAAGGGGGAAAATGGCTATGGTCTTTAGAATATTTTTATCTGGATGATAAAATACAAAATATCCAGACTCCAAAGTCATTCTTAGGAGGAACTGGATAGCTATAAATACATTAATACATTAATAGAAGACAGTTGAGAAGCTAGTGGTTTCAGGGTCTATGCAATGACTAACAACTAAAGACAAAAAACACCCAAAGAAAGTAAAGAGAAGAAGCAACCAATACACAAGCAGAAAACAAGAGTAGGAAACAAAGAATAACGAATAAAGCTGTTCCCTGTGAAAACCAGTGCCTGTGGGAAGAGTAAGTGGTCAAGAACCAAGTCCAGACTTAACAATACTCAAAGCAAACACAAAACACACTGGTGCACAGTCAATAGAGAGAGCCATTATGACCACTTTTGTTCCAATGAACGTGAAAGCTCCCATAAGATCAACGATTTCCTTGAAAAACAACTTACCGAAACTTACATGAAAAGTGGAGTATAAATACAATTTTAGTTATTAAAAAAAATCTATCAACTGAAATTGAAAAAAATCTCTAACACATAAACACACACACACCACACACACACACACACACACACACACACACACACACACACAACTTTCCAGCTATAAATGACTTCACTTGTGAATTCATCTAAGAATCTGAGAACGAATGAAGACTAATTTTGTATAAAGTTTCCCAGACCCAACAAAAAGGGTGATTGTATTATAGTCTCTTGTTGCTGTAACAAAACGTCTGACATGACTGTCTCAAAGGCAGTCCAGTTCCCTTAAGCTAAAGGTTTTGGCTGGTCTAGCTCATACATGCTAAGCTTCATAAGCATGGAGAGAACATTGTGGCAGGAGCTTTGTGTAGGGGAGATGACTCATCTTATGATGGTCAGAAAGCAGAAAACGAAATACTAGAAGGGCCAAGGCAAAACAGGGTCAGCGAATACAGGGTCCCAATGACCTATTTCTCCCAGGTAGACTCAACATCCTAAATTTTTAAGAATTTTCCAAAACAGCATCATCAGCTGAGGACCACACCCTCAACATGTA
This sequence comes from Peromyscus attwateri, assembly GCA_902168425.1. NCBI lineage: Eukaryota > Metazoa > Chordata > Mammalia > Rodentia > Cricetidae > Peromyscus > Peromyscus attwateri. The sequence continues at coordinate 26,137 of CABHPP010136580.1, read as the reverse complement.
AGCTTTTTTCAATTACATCACATCCAAACAGATATACTTTCAAACTCTGTTTGAGGCTAGAACAACCTTGACTCCACAAATTCAACAAGGACATTAGAAGGAAGGACAATCAATAGCTATCCTCTTTTATAGGCGCTGATGCCAATATTCTAAGGAAAAATTAATAATTTGATTGCAGTGATATATGAAGAGGACTTTGTTAAATATTAGTCCTTACCAGGGAAATGGAAAGGGACATTATATGCCATAGGCTTAACTAAACTTCCAAAGGAATCAATCACTGACAAGATGTGGATCTGTACCTTGTACTCTTTGCTGGCACATGTGCAAACTGGCATTCTCAAAAACTGGATGGATATATCTACAAGAGGTAAGTGCCCCTATCTTTATATTTATATACTTCTGGGTAATATCTAACAGAAATGCATGATTATGTCCCCTAAAAGACATGTTCCCAGATAGCCAATGGGCATTTAGTCACAAGACTGATGGTTAATACTGACTGTCAACTTGAGAGGTTCTAGGTCCCCTATGAGCCAAGCCTCTGGGCAATCCGGTGTGAGGTTATCTAGACTAGGTTAACCACAGTGGGAAGAGCCAACTTAATTGTAGGTGGTAACGTTCCATGGGTTGGGGCTCTAGATTGAAAAAAAAGGGAAAAAGTCAGCTGAGCACAAGAATTCATCACTCTCTGCTTCCTGGATGCAGCTGCAATGTGACCAGCCGCCTTGAGCTCATGCCCTGATGACTTCTTCACTATGATGGGCATTTCCCCTTGAAGTGTAAATCATAATAAACCCCTCCTCCTTTAAATTGTGTCTTGTCAAGTATTTGGTCACATCCACAAGAAAAATGATGACTACAGAGACCATACTTGAAACAACTCAAATAACAACCAGCACCATAATTACAGCATTTCCGCACAATACACACGTAGCAATGAAAATTAATAGACTGATACATATAATAAAATTAATGTGTATAAATAGCACCGCTGAATAAAAGAAGCAAGAGGTGAGTATATATTATGTAAGTCCATTGATAGATTGCTGAAAACTAGCAAAATAAATCACAAGAGAGTAAGAATGATTACTAGGTATATGGGACTCGGAGTAATGGAGGAGGTCTGTGATCATTTAAAATCATTGGGATGTTTGGGGGAGGGTTTGGAGGATAGTTCCTGTAAAAGTTAAACTGTGCCTTAAAAAATTACATACTTTTTAAAACTTTTTTTAGAAATTTTATTCATGTGTATGCGTGTCTGTGAGAGTGTACGCCATGTGCATGCAGGTACTCACAGTGGCCAGAAGAGGGCATCTGATCTCCTGCAGCTGGAGTTACAGACATTTGTGAGCTGCCTGGCATGGATGCTGGGAACTGAACTTGGGTTCTCAGAAACAGCAGCAGCAGGCATTCTTAAACCTTTAACATTCTTAAACCAAGCCATCTCTCAAGCCCTAATTCTGTACTTTTAAGTATGCATTTTAGTATAGGCTTTTTAACAAGCTAATTTATATTATTACATTCCCTAGTTAGAGACACTGGATTTCAAAAGGTCATTCATGTCACCACTCCCCATGAGACAGTATTGGGGCACACACACTATATTCGACCTTGTAGGGAGTCTACCACAGCAACCTTGGTCATTACTTCCTGCTCATTGTAATCATTCCTAAACTCTTTTTTTAAAAAACTGCAAAATAGAGGCAAGCTATTTTTGCTTGTTTAAAACAATACAATCCAGAATAAAACTATACAGGTAACACACTATGTCTTAGAGTTTTAACTGAATTTTAGTAAGATTCACTGCAGGTCATGAGGAGTATATGAATCCCGTCTCCAGGCAACTATGTGTTGGTCCTATAGAGAGTGCTGGATGAAGCAATATCATGGAATGGTTTCATCAGCGTCTTGGTGAATAGTTACGTATTCAGCACAGACAGAAACTCTAATACTGTAGGACGTGGGGGTTAGACATGCTAACTGTTCAGGAGGCTGTTCATGTTTGCTAGGCTATTCATTCAGAAAAGCTGACGCTGAGTCAGCACTACCTACTCTGAGAGTCTCCTGCTCAGACCCAGAGTGGCTTCCAATCCTGGGACCCTTCCTACTCTACATACTTCTTTAGATGTTTAAAAGTAAACATTGTTAGAAAATGCTCTTTTATATAAAGGGAAAATAGAAAATGAATGAGTTTTTTTTTAATCTTTGTGGGTTTTTTTTAATACCCCCAAGGAGTACTAAATTTTAAGTGTTTAAATTATCCCCCATTCTCATCCCCAGTAGGCTAAAGACAAAGAAATAGGATAAATAACAGAAAGGTCTTCCTGTCTCACCCAAAGGAGGTCAGGAATGAGCAGTCTCATGAATTAAGTCTTGCAAGGATCACTTAGGAAAAAAATAAGGAAGGAAAAAAGAAAAAAGAAAAATCCAAAAAGCACACATGTCACATCAGGATTACATTTCAAACCATCCTGACAGGCTCATTCCGTGAATGATCAGGCAAGTAGAGGAAGTGGTCTGACCCTGATGGTTTTCCTCATTGGGGGAGCTTGCAAAGCTCAGGCCTTGTATCTGGAAAGGTCATTTGTGTCATTAAACAGCTTGGAACGGCTGCACTTTGTGCTTGGCAAGGATCTTCCTGCTGGAGACCAGAGCTGCAGAGTGGAGCTAGGGGGCACGGCCTGGGGAAACGTGCGTTGGTTCCAACAAAACCTTGATATTTCACATAAAGATTCAAAATTGAGTATCTGAGACAAGGAAGAAAAATATTAAGATCACAAAGTAGGATGCTCTTTAATGAAACGAGACGTGTTTTTGTTTTTGTCTAGTTTGAGATGGCATCTCCCTCTGGCTTATCTGGAACTGGTGGAGATCCTCCTGCCTCAGCCTCCAGAGTGCTGGGATTGCTGTACACTCTTACACCAACTGATTTTTCTTTTCAGAAAGCAAAACAAACCAACAAACCAAAAACAAACAAACAAACAACAAAAAAAATACTCACACAGTACATTGCCTATATTTCTTCAGAGAAATAAGAAACTATATTTCTGAATGTAAAAGCACATTTTCCATTCTCTTCCTATTTCTTCCCACCAAGGCTAAAATAATACTATATGAAAACTAAAAAGGTGTCTGAAAAGGATGGAAAGTCTATGAGAAGGAACTAGATTTGTTACAGAAAAGAAATGTTTCTAAAATCTAAAAGAATAACACAAGAGCCCTTAAATATGAGACTATTTTTCTATCCTGAAGGCACTCACATAAAGGACAATCATGGAAAATGGAGCGCTTGGGTCACACTGTAAATTACATCCATGCCGTTCAGAGACAGTTCTCTCAAGAATACCAGAAAACACCCCGTGCTTCCGCTGTATGTAACTGAATGTATGTTTCTTCTTTCACAGCTCTCACAAGAGACAGGACACACGGAATATGCATGTGTGTTTTTATGCTGTCGTAAGTTTTATAAACGCAGTGTTACTTTGTTTTAACACATCTACTAGTAAACATTTACGTCACCCATGTATTAACTTAACAGCTTTACACTTTCATACTCGCCTGCTTTGAGAGCATAAAGGTCTTATTCTAAATGCCAAGCCACACTGTACATTTTGTTTTCCTACGCCACCTCTTGAAGGCTAAGCGGCCAGTGTGGACCGGGAGAAAGCCCTCGGCATAGGCCAAACATATCAAACCCCAGATTCATCTTTTTGACACATAGGCCCCAGAGGCAACATAAAAGCGGCCAAAGAATTTTCTTTTCTTCCCCCCACTATTCTAATTTTTCTCTTTCTATATTCCAATAGAAAGCCAAGAAAGATCAATTATAAAACCACAGAAAATAGACAGTGTACCTCTAGAAATACTAGCCCCAGGCCTTCAGGCAAGGAGGCATCAATGCTGGCCGGAACCTCACTAGCAATTAAGAAACAAAAATAATTTGAAACGTCAAGTATTGGGTGGGTGAATGGAAAAACTGAGTTGGTCACGTGACATTCTTAGGGAACATAGAAGGTGAGGGATGAAGGCAAATTATAGAGAAATGAATTACTATGCCATATTATACATGACTTTAATTTTGGATTTAAAAGCAGAGGTAGTAACCCATCAATGCATAGGCCTAGACCTGGAACTACCCAATAATTTCACTCACAAATCCCTAATATAAAATGACCCATATTCTGTAAGCACTGATAATACAAAATGAACATGTTTTAAATGTTCCTGCTTCTGTGTCACAAAGGAAATAAGTGACAGGGACGAAAGGACCCATGTAAGAAGCACTAAGACAGTAATAACACCACAGCCATGGAGCAAGCCCTGTGGGCTAGGCTCCAATCTGGGCTGATGGTGCCAACGCACACCCAGCTCACGCGGGTAACACGGTCCTCACCATCCAGGGGGAAGTGAGATAGTACTGCTTTAGGAACTTACCCAGTCCACACAGCTAAGAAGGAGCTGAAAGTCAAGTTCACAGACTCAGATCCCATAGCTCACCCGTCCAACAGCTTCTATGCCCAACCATTACTCGGGGCATGCTTTACAGAATAAGGGAGACTTTGCAAATGTGCACAAGACGTTTGGCTCGGGGCATCCTTGTTATAAAGGATCCCTAATACAGGATGAAGTAAAGACAGTATTCCCTCCACCATTCATTCTCCAAATATCTATTATGCCCTAAGCATCTCCAGGGGCATACAAAGCACAGGGCAAAACTGAAGCTGGCCCCTGCCTCCCTGGCCCGAGAGTCTGGCAGTGGCCATCACAATAGCAACCCACGCACAAAGGAGGAGAATAGAGAGGGAATGGAGGAAGGAAAAGAAAACCGCTGAAACAGGAATTCACTAGAGGTGAGAAAGTCTGAGGAAAGGGGTTGAAAAAGTGCTCTGAGAGCGTGCAGCATTTGGATAAAGACCCCAGAAGGAGAGGTGAGGACCTCTGTACTCCTTATTAATATAACCAATGTCCTCATGGTTGCAGCCGAAAGCATACCAATTAATACCTAACCCACCCACAGGCTTCTTGTGAAGGTCTAATGAGAGGAATGGCACGATGTACTTAACGTAGCGCCTGGGACAGTGAGAACTCCGGGAACGGCAGCTATAACCACCATGAATGCGTTGTCTTCCTAGCAGTCATGGAACCATTCCCTGCCCACTTGCAAGGGGAGTCCAAGATAATCGCCTAAGTGACTGCATGTTTACATGACATGCATTCTAACATGACACGTGGAGCAGTGTGATTCAGATCTGAAGTACGAAAACGCTCGTAAGAGCTTCCCATGACCTACGAAGACCTCTCAATGTAGATGACACCAAGAGAATCGTCCAAACAGGTAGTTCAGGCCGGGTGCCAAGGGCGTGTGAGGGCATCGATACAAGGTATGTGTTGTCCGTTCGCATTTGCTGACTTCGCTTTTTTGACAAGCTCATGTCTATTATTTGGTCGCAAGGAAAGCATGGATGAGCTTGCCTGACTCTGGGCTTGTAAAGGTGAATAGATGGTAAAGAGGCGGAGAAAGAGTTCCTGAAACGTCTGCTCCTGTTAGGAGTGTCTTTATCCAGGGTTGATATACTATCAAGCAACATATGGGAAAATCTGGATTCCAGGCCCAAAGGCAGCTTATTCCATCAAAATTTCCTCAGCTCTCTCCGTAATGACTTAAATATCCACTTTCATTCAGTCTTGCTGAAGCGCGTCCACAGGAAGAGCAAATATGAACAGTAAGTAGCCCTTACAAATGGAACCCACCTCCTTGACTTGAAATATTGTCTGAGCCTTTTTCCTTTTTTTTTCTGCATGTGGTAGACAATATATCCCCTTGTTCAATCCCCCTTCCTAATCCAGTAAAGGTAAGGAACAGTCAAATTGTTTTTCCTTAGTAGACCTTTCAGTTTCAGACTTTAAAATGACTGAAAAAAATAAACCTAAAAATCTTCTGCCCAGGCAGCAGGATGTAATCTATTTTGGGTCAGCGTACTTGAATATCATTCTCGGCTAAATCACTTTCAGAAATATTTCTCTTTAGTGATAGATATGAAGTTCTATCTTCGTGCCACAAAACTACTGATGCCTTGGTGCTCTGTCGGCAGTGGGTTTGTACTTCCGTTCTACACTGTGCGTAGAAAATGTACCTCCAGGTCAAACACACAGCACACTTGCTTTATTTCTTGGAGTGGAGCTGCCCAGTGATGACAAAATTAGCCACAAGTCCGAAGCCACCTTGTTTCGTTCACATGGCTACCGCTATTATCAATCAACATGCTTCAGGAAGCCAGCTGTCCATGAGAGGTCAACTTTGATATCTTCTTTTTCTGGATGAATATATGAGCAAGTAGTGGCTTGCAGTTGGTACCCAAGAAGGGTCTCCATAGTTCTCTAACAGTAGGATTTAATTTTGGGGGGACTGAGGAGAAAATTCTAGATCGCTGAGGTCCAGCCAGGCGTTATAAGAGATCCCCTCTCTGTCTTGCAGATCTCAAATTCTCAATGAGTATCAGAATTGTCATGAAGACTAGAAAGAGGCATCCATCACACATCCAGTCCCAAGTACTATTATGAGCAGTCAGAAGTTAACAGCATCATCATAATTGGCGGGGGTGAGAGCACAGCAGTTGCACAGAGTTAAAACAAAAGCCTTTGATCTTCTCTTTCCAATAGAAAAAAAAAAAGTGATGCCAGCTGCGCACCTGACTTTTAAAGCAGAATTTGCCTCCAAGAGTAGTTGGAGATTCCCGGTGAGGTTTTATCGTTTCCGTAGATCCCTTGGTCACCTCTTACTGCCCCAGCCTTTCCCACTCCCAATCCACCAGAGAGGTGGATCTGCTGTCACCATCGAGCCTGCACTGAGATCACTCAGTCAAAGCTCACACGTTACACGAGGACTCACATTCATGTTGTGTTGATTTGGTTTTTATTCGTCCGTTGGGAACAGAATTCATGCCAGGGATAGGGCAAAGGCCTTCTGTTTGTCACTTTGAACCTTCGGCCATTTACTGATGGTGCCTGTCACTTAGGAGTCAAAGACCAGTTTAAAACTAAGAGGCATTTAATATGGATCTTTTGCTCAAACACAAAGTAACTTTTTTTTTTTCATGAACTCACAGAAGCAGAACCGTCAATTCTGCCACCCTCCTCCATGTCTTCTTTCTTGCTCTAGATCTCATGGTTCCCTGAACTCAACTCTACTTCTTCGTTTATTCACAGGATTTCTCACGTCCTCATGTCATATATCATTTACACTATTAGTTTATTGTCTCAGAAAAATATGGAGGTCTGTTTTGGGGGGCGGTCACTGAAGCTGCTCCAGTACTTAGGACTGTCATTTGCATATAGTAGGCATTCATGAATGTTTGTTGAGGACTAGGAATATAACTCTGTAGTAGAATGCTTACCTATCATGTGTGCGGCCCTAAGTTTCATTCCTAGCAACTCAAATAGATAAACAAACAAACACACTGTTTGTTGAATGGATGACAGAAATGCTTTCTGAACTATGGGATTTTATGAAGGGTTTATTGCACATGGTCAGGAGGCCGTTAGCAAGACTGACCAATGGAGGAAAACAAGGAAGGAAGGATCCCTAAGTTCTGTAAATCAGCAGTGTTTTATTATTTTGCTGGCTCCTTTGGATCCTTGTGACACCAATGTGGCCATTCTATCATGTGAGTCAGCTGGAGGGCACGTGAGCTTCAAAGACATGTGATGTTCCCAACACCACTGGATTACAACACACATTCTCACTAAGCCTGGACACACGCTGGGTGTGAGGCCAGAGGCAGAGTGATGTGGTCAGGGAGCAAGAGAGGTTTCTCTCCAGGGGTCCAGAGCAGTCTGATGGCTCCCAGTGTTTCTGCTCATTTCCCACGCACACACATTCTGCTAATGATGATGAAGTCATTCCCTGAGCTAGCGAGTGAACACCATAACAAAATACCATTCCTGTAAATTAAAATTCCACAATAAAAAAAAATAAAAAAATTAAAGAGCAGAATCATTGGGAATTTTAAAGTCAATGGATAGAGCAAAATGGGTTATAAAATGGTGATGTAAGGGAAATAAGGAAATTCACTGTCATTTTACACACAACATGAGAGGTCTGGTTACATAGTGAAAAGACAAGAGAAGACAAGCCATAACTAAGAGATAGCATGGGAGGATAGAAGACAATATCCATCTAAAGAGCCCTGTTCCCCATGATTTCCTAACACCCAACTCTGGGATTTATAATGTGTATATGTATGTATGTATATACATATATAATGTATATAATGCCATATATATATCACATGATATAAATAGCATGCCACATCCACAAAGCACAATTACATCATGTGATTTAAATATAAACGAACAATGTCTCCTATGGAATACATCCCTACTTAATCTTGATGTCCCCCTCCTGTGATATTGGCTCTGTATGGGCAAGAACTGTCTTGAACTCTGCCTTCAGAGCAGTGTCTGGTACCATACAGGCATCCAGTAATACTCCAGCGAATGAATTAACAATAACTAATTATTCTGCTCATCCTGCTCCCCATCCCACTGGAGCTTTGATTGACACTCCACCTTCTGCTCCCAGATACCACATCCAGGTAAGGGAGACGAAGGACCACAGAGCTGGCCATGCTGCTTCAAACCATTTAAGACTGAAGATTTGCCCCTTGATCGCCATTCAGTCATTAAGCCAGACAGTGACAACCGTCCAAGGTACAGAGGATCAGGGAAGGACCCGACATTTTTTCGCCGGCTACTCTAAGCCCACTTCATTGTACTACTCCTAGTTCATTGACCTTGGTAGAAGCCAGTGTGCCACTGCCAGTAGTGATGTGGATTCAGCTGCTTAACCAGAGGCTCAGAAGGAAGCTGGTGAATGGACGTGGACCAAGGGTGCCAACCACCCCTCAGCATTAATACAAACACTATGCACACGAGCTCCATTGCCAAACCCTGATCACATGAGCTGGCTTTGTCCTACACCACAGCCAAGGAAGGGTCGAATGAGGACAGCACTATTGCCATAAGTTTCAGACTTAATCCAACAAAAGAAAACTTGGACCAATTTAGTGTATTGGATTATTCCCTAAAAAACGAAATCCTTACGGAACTTATTCAAGAAGGAAAATAACATGTTTAATAATTAGTTGTACTACCATACATCAGCGTGATATTCTAAAATTACCCTTTATTACTTGTAAAACGTCCAGTCTGGGGCATATGGAGGAACAAGTATCCAAGAGAGCAGTCTACAAATACAGCGATTCACAAAGCATTAGAAGTTTTCTAAAAACACATTTTTAAAGCCAGGCCCTTGCCAAGTAAATGACCAACCAAATTAGAGCTGCAACCAAATTAGAGCGATTATGTAACTCCCAATTTGCAGAAATCAGTGTTTAAAAAAGGTACAGGATGAAAGGAAAATCAGTACGTCTAAAAGGCAAATACACACGAATCTGCGAGCACTCGCTGTATTTGTCTAGAACAACGGCCTCGATGGATGAGCATCTGAGACGATCCATCCTTTCTCGGAGCATCGTGGTACAACCACCAGCTGTGGCAACTTCGACCACGTCTCAGGGAAGGGAAGACTTAACTGCCCGTGACTTAGAGTGAAGGAAAGAACGTAAGCCTGCATCTTTCTGGAGATGTGGGGATCTGTGAATCTGCCCTGTCAGTGTGAGGCAAGGCAGCACCCCCCTCGGCTAGGGGAAGATGTATGAGCTTGCACAGTGTCTTCTCAAAAGGCTACAGCCTCGGAGCCCCAGACATAAACTTAACATAAAACACGAAGCACCAAAGCCCGAGTTCCTTGTAAATCTCCCATCGCCCACATGACAATGCTGCCTTCCTCCATTTCCCCACTTGGGACTCCTTCCAAACCCTTGGCTCTCTTTGCTCCAGCTCCACCCTGCACTATCTTTCTCCCATCGCAGCCAAATCTGGCCTCCATGTTTTGTCTGCTCAGCAGGAGAACAATTTCAACAATCTCCGTTTTATAAGATCAGTTTATTCCTCCCAATATAATAATTGGTTTCAGCTGAACCTGGACGCCGCTCCTCGGCCGGGTTCCACTGTAGTACTAGCAAGAGTGCAGGCGCTTCCTGCTGCAGTATTTTTTTTTTTTTCAGAGCAAAGAATCTGGGTACTCTCTTAGGCCTAGAATAGAACATTTACAAGGTACTTCTTCAAAACGCAGTTGAGTCTCACTAACCTACATCTCAAAAAAAGATACAATGGACTTACGATCATGGCAACCTTAGCTTACTTTAAGAAATGTTCAGATGTATTATTCCTCCATTTATCAGACTATAATGTGACGAAGAGCATAAAACTAACAGCCGTTGCTGTGACCTGCAAACAGGAATGGGTGCTATCTAAGTGTCATACAGTCTAATGAACCTTTGCAGGATCATACACAGTGTGGGTAGGTAAGAAGATGGACTGGCTTAGAGGTGAGAACATGAGCAGAATAATGCTAGACACTCTCGGTTCCCAACGCTACAGAGAAATCAAGCAGGATATTATGTTTGTCTTACAAACAGAATAAGCAAGATGACTTCCACAAAGGGTAATGGAAACAGGAATAAAAAAAATGTCACGGTGTCCACCCAGAATCCTCAGCTCAAGCAGATTTCACTCATTAACGTAGCTCAAGTATGGGAACCACCTGTGGGTATTTCCACCACCACAACCTCGGGTTATTCTACTTGTAAATGCCACCTATGCTTTCCAGTACGAGTTACCTTGCCATGCAGAAGCCTTAAGTCTTGAATTACAAATACCTTTTAAGCCTGAGAGCCTTTTTTGCCTATTCAGCAGAAAGCCATCTCTCAGCTTCCTCATGCCCACAGGTTCTCTTACCTTCACATGTGCGGCCATCTGCAGAGATGGAGAACCCTTGTTCACAGACACAGTGGAAAGACCCAGGTGTGTTCAGACACTCCCCATGAGGACCGCAGAGTCCCGGCTGGGCGCATTCATTAATGTCTGCAATTGAAAAGAGAGTCACAAATATTTGAAAAGCGATCTATTTCCTTTCCCTCTAATACCAATCATACAGTGGGAAAACCTATTTTTGAAAGGAGTAGCCTTTTCTTTTGTGACCCAGCTGTAGCCCCTGTCCACATTAGAGACCACAAGACAAGTCGAACTGCCAGAAGGGGCAGAGGACTTAGGGTGACCCACATGACAGTGACTGGCCAACCATGTCAACCTATAAAAATAGCCATCTCCAAGGTTCAATCCAGAGTTGGCCTGCTTTAGACATAGCAGAGCCTTGAGGAATATTACTAAAGCCACCTGAGAAACAGTCATCAATGAGAATGGCTGTCTCTTCCCTGTCCTCTCTCATCAGCCCAGAGCAACTTTACTGAAGCCCCTCACACCTGCTTCTCCCCTCCCAGGATGCGGACTTCCTCAGGGCAAGGCTAGGCATGCCTTGTACATAGTATTTAGCTCATAAATGCCACTCCGTAAATATCTGCTGGGTATATTAGAAATAAATTCCAATTTATTTATATTTCACTGAAAATGAGTAATGGAAAAAAAGAAGAAGAAAAGAAGACCAGAGAAGTTATGAACTGCCTGACTTTATAAGGATGAAATTAGTGAGGGCAAAGTGTTTAGTGTAACACTTAACACACTTCTAGAGGTTCAGAAGTGGCTGCTATTATGATTTGTAAACAGCTGATGCCATGGGCAAAGTGTGAGCATCTTATGTTCTATTTGTCTTTAATGTCCATTTGCTTCCCAGGCCAAGGTGACAGAGGCACTCTAAGTACTATTAACACGTGGAGTTAGAAGACAAAATGTTCCTTCAAACCATTTCTAATCATATCGGCTAACAGTGCCCTCGCTAACAACATCACAGGGAAGCCAGAGGCAGATTACCTCGTCATAGTGGTGCTGACACATGCAGTGGCTTGTGCACTGCATTGTCCTGGCTGGTTCACACTTATCTGTGTCCCTCATGACTCTGTTTGCTCCTTGAGAAAATCAGGGTGTGTAAACCATGAGTTCCTCACCCTTTGTACTGTATATCAATAATGTCATAAGTATCCACCACAAAATTTCTTGCCCTATCACTACTCTATGAATGGAACGGTGATTGGTTTGGGTTCTTTTAGGTAACTGATGACTGAAAAAAATAAAATAACCCCATGTCTTCAGCACTATGCAAGCAGGTCACTTTCTATCTTCCTGAAATTCCTTAGGGTCTCTCTTGTTGTTTACTAAAGAGATCCTCAATACTTCTTCTTAGAAGTTCATCTTTATTTCAGTTCAAGTGTTTTCTGAATGCTCTCTACGAGTGGATGAATGGAACAGATCCCTGGCAAACAGGAAGCTCACAGCAGAATAAGGAGAACGTACATGTAGCTTAACAAAGTCCGGACCTGAGTTCTTCCTAGTAGATTTTAGAACGTGCTGAGCTACAACCCCACTCTTTTCCTTAGAAAGCAACCACTTTCTGTGCGTACAGTTCTTCAGGAGGCTCTTCTGATGGTCCCTGTGTAGAATAACTTCTAACATCCTCTGATGGTCCTGTTAATCCCTGTGTAGAATAACTTCTAACATCTTCTGATGGTCCTGCTAATCCCTGTGTAGAATAACTTCTAACATCTTCTGATGGTCCTGCTAATCCCTGTGTAGAATAACTTCTAACATCTTCTGACTTACTGCTTTTCTTTATTAGCCCCAAATGCTACATCTCTCCCTAGCCACATAACTCAAATTACTTGGCTTTTCCACTGCTGAAACAAAGAAAGGAAACGACAGACCATCAAAAGGAACAGTCAGCAGAAGAGAGACACATGCAGAATGGGAGAAAGTCTTTTCAACTGTATTTCACACGGGGACTTCACACCTAGAATATATAAAGAGCTACAAAAATTAAACATGAAATAAACAAATCTTTCAATCAATAAGTGGGCTAATGAACTGAACAGTCAATTCTCAAAAGAGGAAACACAAACAGACAATAAACACTCGGAAAAGTAGTCCACAAGGAAAGTGCAAATTAAATCGCCTTGAGGTTCCATCTCACTTTTTTCGACAATGAATACTGCTGAGGACCTATTTGGAGAAAGAGGAACCTTGCCGGTGCTGGTAGCGCATGCCTTTAATCCCAGCACTCAGGAGGCAGAGGTAGGTGGATCTCTGTGAGTTCAAGTCCAGCCTGATCTACAGAGTGAGTTCTAGGACAGCCATGGCTGTTACAGAGAGAAACCCTGTCTCAGGGGGAAAAAAATTAAGAGGAGCCTTTATTCAGTGCTAGTGGAAATGTAAACTGATACAGTTACTATGGAAATCCACCTAGAGATTTCTAAAATATTAAAAAATAGACATATCATGTGACCCAGGTATACCACTCCTGGGTATCTATCTACCCAAAGGACTCAAGTCTACACCCCAGAGATACTTACATATTCATATTTATTGACACATTGTTCACAATGGGTAGGAAATAGAACCAGCCTAGACATCCATCAATAGATGAATGGCTAAAAAAAATATGGTATATATAAATACAGTAGAAATTTATTCAGCCATAAAGAAAAATGAAATCATGGCATTTGCAGGGGAATGGATGGAACTGGAAATCATTATGCTCAGAGAAATAAGCCAGACTCGGAAAGACAAATACAGCATGCTTGTTCTCATATGGGGACTCTAGACCTTGACTTGTGTATATGTGTACACATGTACATGTCGGGGGGCGATGGGAGGGGAGAAGATCTGAGGAGGAGCAGAAAAATAAGCCTAATTGAAGGCATGTGACCTGAAAGCAGAAGAGACGCCCTGGAGGCGGGAGCAGGAAAGAGGGAGCCAATAAGGACAAAGCGTGTTGGAGAACTCCACGATGAAACCCATTACTTTGTATGCTAACTTTCAAAGCCAACATAAAACGAAAAGAAAGTCGGCAGAAATCAGTTATATTTTCCTCGTACCATTTTTCCTATCTCTGAAGGACATGACGCTCATTCTCTACTCGCCTGTTTCTCGGTAGGATTTCACAGTCTTGTTTTTGATAAAGCCTTTGGTTCTCCTGTTTCTTCCCCACCTGCTGATAATCCATTACATCAGCAATCTGGATCCTAACCTTCCAGACTTCTGTTCTTCACCTCCATCTGGCCAAGGAGCTCAGCTGGCCAGAGCATCAATATCATACGCAAGCTCATCCGTCATGCTCTAAGGGCTCCCTAAGATTTCCTTTCTGCTTTTACTCTGTGGTTCCATGAAGCTCTTTCAAAGCTACCGACACTTTGCTGCTTTGTGTGGTAAACACTGTACACAAAGATTTTGTTTTCAAAGAAGTCATCAGTTCATAAGAACTGTCTAAAAAGTTTGATGACAGGAACTGCAGGCGAATTCCCAGACTTTCTTCCAGGAAACTGCTAAAAAAGAACACCACGAATATCTGAAGCTAGAGAAACATGTGCGTTCAATTTGGATTGTACTTATTGAAGCGTTCAGTTCTGAGCTATGCTGCTAGTAACTCTGAGCTGAAAGCCAGACTATATTTAAGTTGGATTTCTTTCATGGGTCCGGAATGCCATAGAAATTCACAGTTTGGCATGTGTAAGTCAAAACGTGAAACTGAAGTGTGTTCTGAATCTCTAGCGTACCCTGCCACATTCCTGAAGAGACCATTAACAGGGAATTTCCATACTGTCTGCACATCACCATTAGTTGTGTGGGACAAAGAGAAATCTTAAGCACACTTCTGCCCTAAAATGTCTTAACTTCAGAACACTAGGTAAGGCTGCCTAAGTGCAGGCTGATCACATAGTTTCTCAACAATGGCGCCTGGGTAGTAACATTGCCATCCATTACATTTTCAGCATCAGGACAAACTCTGAAACCTGCATCTCTCAACAGAGCACCAATATAACCATAGGGTTAGAGAGGTGTAGGCAGAGTAAATGATCACAAAGCTGCCTCCAGCAACGGCAAAAGAGATCACACAAGGGAGGTGAGGACGTGTGCGTGTGTGTGTGTGTGTGTGTGTGTGTGTGTGTGTGTGTGTGTACAGCCTAACAGGAGAAAAAGAGCAATAACACAGATTCGGACATAATCTTTAAACAGCACATAGGACCTGCTTCGGAAATGCCAGTGAGAAGGCACTTGCTGCCAAACCTGATGACCTGAGCTAGATCTCTGGGTCTCACACGGTGGAAAAATGGAAGCAACTCCTGCAAGTCGCCTTCTGACTTCCACGTGTGGGCAAGTATACACACACAAACACATGCGCATGCATGCATGCACGCACACATGCACGCACACCAGAGAAATGCTTATCATATATTTGAACTCAAATTTTTCAAGCTGACACATTCATTTACTCTGAGAAAAGAATGCAACACAGAAAAAAGTCAATTTACTAATGATAGACAGTCATTAACCTCCACACTTTTGGAGCAGTCACATCTTTGAAAGTTGATCTCAAACCACAGACAGCGATTTTATGGATTGAGAGAACGTGGTGCAATTAATGAGTCAGATGACTGGGTGAGTTCTGGGGGATTTGACTCTAGAAGTGAAATGATAAAATGTTCACTATGAGCTTTTGGGCCATTTGTACTGAGACCTGGTTTTGCCTCTATTTAGCCAAAAGAAATTAGAAAAGAAAATATCACTTTTCAGCCAAAAAAAATCCTATAATAAAGATCAGGATTCAAATTTCTTAGGTTTTTGAGTTTTTTTTCATCTCCTGGCATTTTTATATAAATCAAGATTAATTTTGTTTAAAGTACTAAAATGAAAATATTTTGACAGAAACACACAATTCAAATGTTCCCTCTCTACAGCATCAAGTCTGAGCACATTTAATTTCTACACTGGAAAACTTAAAAACCCAATTTCACTTATTGCATTATGAGAGCAAAGAAATACCTACTATCAAATGAAGTACATGGAGTATATTTAGGTTTGGGGACCAAGGAGGGAATTAATTCTAACAGACCTTGAGGCAAAGGTCCATGTCTTTCACAGCTCAGTGACTCATGGGGGAATATGGCCAGTGACATACAGATAAAGTCTCATATTACTCTAGTACCATATCTCAGAGAAAAGGCACCATCTTGGTCAAGGATATGGGTTGTCTGGAACATACCAGAGAAGAGGTCATTTGTGGCAATCAGTGGTAATACTAACAATAAGAATATTCATATACATTATCTTGTTTATTAATATTTTGAATATTATGCACAGTTCTCTAATGGCAGAGGAACATAAAACACTTATTCATGTATCAGAAATAAACATACATAAATATAAGTATACGCTTTCAGTGGGAAAAATAGGCATAAACCTGTTCATCATTCAGGCGTTTTTTCATTCATTCATTCATTCACTCACTCTTTTTCCCTCCCCCAAGGCCTCTCCCATACAAGGCAAGTGCTCTACCACTGAGCAATGTCACCAGCGCCACAGAGTTAAGACTGGCAAGTGCAAGTAAATCCGTGGCAGCAGTAAGGTGCAGCTTTGGACACAGGACCTACCACAAAGTCAAAAAAAAAAAAAAAGCCAACTATGCTTTCCTATAGAAAAATCATTTAATGTCACCGTCTTCTTTGAGTATAGGTTCAAATCCCAGGTCCTTACTAGAGAGGAAGGAGCATGTTCCTTAGCTTCTTCGAGGCTCAGTTATTCACACACAAATGGGATACAAGGAAAGCTACCTTTTATATTGCTGGAAAAATTGAAAGAGGCGCCAACAGTGATTTAAGTTACTGTGATGGTACATATTTGTACTTGTGTTGTAATGACTGTGTCTTTATTACCATCCTGTGTCCAGTATTGTTGTCTGGAAGAATAAATGTTGATAAGCACTTTGAAAAATAGGAATTCCTGCTCTTCCTTATTTTAACCAAATCATTAATGAGGTTCTTTTTTTGGGGGGGGGAAGAGAGAAAGAAATGGCAGGTACTGGACAAAAATAGGCATCATAAAAAGGACAAATATTACCTCTGAGGCAAAATGAAATACATTCATGATAGTCACAAACAAGCTAAACAATAATTTTGAATCAAGTACCCACAAGGCCCAGCAAAGCACAAGTGACCTCAGAATCATACAAAAAACGAGAATGTGGCTTATGACACGTGCAAGCTTTGTTTAATACAGTGTGGTTCAAAGCAAGACATCCCTAGGCTTCATAGAGACCTCAGGAACACTTTCGTCATGCAAAATGTCATCCGTTACGCATGACTAAAGCAAGAGTCTCGTCAGGAAGTCCCACAGAACTGAACAACTATGTATGTAATAAGAGGGAAAGAGCAACGTACCTTGACATCCTTTATTGTCATTCAGCTGGAATCCATCTGGGCATGTGCAGTCATAGGACCCCGCAGTATTGATGCAGTCTCCTCCCTGGCAGACACTACTATCTTCTAAGCATTCATTGATATCTGAAAGCCAGTGTGCAAGTTAGGAGTAAGCAAACAATATAAGGAAGATTACATGTGCTATATGTATACATACAAAAATCACATCAATAGGCATTGTGTTGACAGTGCATGATTTCAAATAGATAGAAGGGTTTGGAGTTTGTTTTTTTCAATGAAACGTTTTGAATTAATTTTTAGCTTAATTGTCATTTTACTATTTTAATGAGAGTCTAGTCTGTTATATAACACATTTCTGCCTAAGCCCCCTGAGTGCAAAGGCCATCCAGAAAGATTTTAAGCTTTGAATAAACACAGAAATGATTATGTTTGAGACAGTATCTCACTATGTAGCCTGGATTGGCCTGGAACTCACAACTGTCATGCTCCAGACTCCTGAGTACTACATGGAAGTTGTAAACATCAAGTACAATTAATTGGAAGAGGAAGAGTCTTGATTTTTTACTAAACAATAATTTACTAAACAACAATTTAACAATAATTGTTAGTGTTCTTCGTGGTAAGAGAGAATACATTTTTTTAAAGCACATGTTGCTAAGTGTATCTTAAGCATACTTAAGCTCCTTGATCTATGTATAAGATCCGGTTTGAAAGGACTTGGCAAGAGTCTCCACACCAAAGAGAAATGTTATTAAAACCAGAACTCCAAATGCCATTGTATTAATAAAAATAAACACATAAGTCATTAAATTGCGTTATAGGTCCCTCCAAATTAATGTAAGAATCATTACAAAATACAATTACCTGACAAAAGAATGTTGCTAAATTTAGAGGCAAAATGAGTTTAGAGAAAAGATACAAGGATCAACAAAGGTCTTCCTAACAGAAAGAATTTACTTAAAGTCTTAGCAGTAGAATGTGAATGGGGGAGCTTTGCTCATGGAATTGACTGGTGCAGAGTCCTCGTTAAGTCTTAGCGACTCTCATAAACAGACTGCCTAGATTTTTAGCAACTACATATAAAGCATATGTCCAACTACAAGTGTTCCACAACCAACCAACCCTGAGCTCTGACCCTGATGATGTGAGATGGTTTCAGTGATGCAGAGGCTCACATCAGGAAGATGTTTCCGGGGCTGTTTATTGCCACAGCGACTCCTAGTCAGAGATCATTACTCCTAACACACTCCACAAGCCCTTCCTCTGCTGCGTCTGTGCCAAGTTTAAATAATTAGTGTTCAAGAAAACCGAGGAACAATACGTCCTTTGTCTCCTCGGAATTTGGCGTTCACGGCATTTCTGGCGAGTAATTCTGATGGCTGCTAACGCAAAGGAGAATTTCAAGGCAGAAGCAAATATAGAAAGCGATGCTGTCCACTCCACGCTCCCCACTGTCTGGTTCAAGGATGAGGATACTGAATTAAAGTTTCCTCATTGAACCAAATTAACTAATTATGGGGCTGCTATACAAAAGAGGGAGAAGGGAGGCTTATCATCTCATCCTGTTAAAACCAAGTGATGATGAGTGAGTGTTCACCCACATTGGCAATGTTCCAAGTACAGCTATTGTAAAACGTAAAACATGTGTGACGTGCCATTTCAATGCAACTGCGTTGTTGGGTTTTTTTTAAAGTCTTTTCCCATCGTCTTCTTGGAAGAATAACTTAGGATAAATACAGCTATTTTGAGAGTCCAGCTCAGTGCAGCGAAACATTGACATATACACCCTACAACCACCACCATGGTTCCAGTACAAGCATTTCCACCCCTACCCACCCACCCCCAAGCAGGATCCCTTTGTGTCTTTGGCATCACCAGTTCACAGGGTTTCGGAGACTCATCCCAAAGTGCTGATTGTATCTTAGAGCTCACTCCTCTTCTTTGCCAAGTCGTATTTCATTATATGAATGTAAGTCTGCTTGCCCCTTCATTTTTTAATGAGTACTTGGACCACCGCCATTTTGTCTACTTCAAACCAACATGCATGGGTATGTCTTCATGTGAACATGTGCTTTCATAGTCTTTGGGTAAATTACTGGGGTTTACAATAGTTGAATCTTACAGTAGATTTATGCTTAATGTTTTAGAAATTGCTTCCTAAGATGGCTGTATCATTTCACACTCTAGTTTCCTACTGGCAGTGGAAGAGACATTCAATTTTTCCATATGTATCTGGCTAACTCCACAGCTGTTCTAATGGGCAGATATTGGGAGAGCTGGTTTTTAAATCAACCTTCCCTTCTTTGCTCCTTAGGAAAAGAAGGTAACAAAGTGAGATGAAATTTATTTGATCATCAGCATTAAATTAAAAAAATCTCAACTTGAAAATGAGTCAGATCCAGAGAATGTAAAGAGCAACAACAAGCAATACGACGTGACCTAGCAATCTATATCAGCACAAAGAAGTCTGTAAACAGGGATATTTAATAATCTTATTTTCATTCATATCTCAAAATTTGAGAGGAAAAAATAGCATTGTTTTAAGTGTTTGTAAAGTAACGTATAGATTTAAAAACTCTTAAGTTATGATATAGTCAAGTTTGATAAGTATTTTTATTCATGTTTGCAATATCTGCAACAATCTTGAACAAAACTAATCAGAGTGAGAGCCATGCATGATGGTGCATGCTTGACAGCCCACTCTGGAAGCTAAGGCAGGAGGATAACACATTTGAGGGCAGCTTGTGTTGCATAATGAGCTTGGGCTAACAGTGGGATCCCATCTCCCTCCAAGAATAGCTTGGACATCAAGAGTGCTCAACCTGGGATTGTCTCCCATGGGGTGGTGTGAATGGAGAGTCTTCCTAAGAATTAAGGAACACGTTTCCCAGAAAGTAATGGTGCAATCTGGTCACTTTCCCCACCACCTCTGCATGGTTAAATAACAGGTCCATTTTTGGTCTGCTTTGCCCGGCAGTCATGTTTGGCACAGTCCGTAATTGTCTCCTCCCCTCGACGCTTTGTCTTTGTTTGGAGTCTAGCTCTCTTCCTTCACATGTCTCTTCCTCAGTCCCCTCCTGCTGGTTCCTACCCGTTAGTTTGCTTCTATGTGTTGGAAGGCCTAGGAGCTCTTCTCTTTTCTAGCAATACCTCCTCTTGAGCGATCCCACTCAATCTCACAGCTTTAAACACTACGTGTGTGCTGATGGCTTACAGCCCAGGGCTCGCCCCTCAATTATAGATACTAGCATCGAATTGATTTGCTCTCCATACTTGAACAGTCACTCTGGGATAGAAAACCGAACATGTCATGTGGAACTCCTAATCTCCATGGAGTCTGCTCCTTGGGGCTTCAACACCTGCTATTACTTTGAATGCAATGTTCTTCTCATAAATATTCACAAGTCAGTGACTTAAGGAAACCACTATTTCCTTTATTTAAAGTCATCCATCTTCGGAACTCCACGCATATCCCACTTTACAAGTTCTTGCCATTTAACTAGCTCTGCCTTTTGCTTATTTATTACACTCATTGTTAACTTCCTTACCAGAATGAAGGTAGTTCCATCAGAGCAGGGATTACCAGTTTTTATATATGCCCTGTACCTACAATATAGGCTCCTAAAAATTCAGCACAAAAGGAATATGATGAACAAATACATAAATGAATGATTCTGACCTGAAAAGAAAAAAAAACTATGACTTCTCACTGTTTTTGTTGTTGTTGTTGACGTATCAACCACAAAGAGATAAGGGCCTCAGGATGACCCTTCCCAAGTCATCTTCTGAGACTTTGCAGGAGTCTACAGAAAACAACATCAGGGAAGGTGGGGAACAGGATCAGGTAGGTGTGGGATTAAGGTTAGTACCAGAGAGCTTAGCAGGTCGGAGGCAGAGCCATTTGTATCCTGAAGGACCTGAGATCTCTAAGAACTGGGACAAGGAGGTCACCAGCATCATGGTGAGCATGCTGCACACAGCTGTGAGCCAACACTTAAGTTTCTGACTCTCAGAGGGCCCGCAGGAAAATAGTGCGTGAGGACCAGCTCTCCACTGAAGTTAAGAAAAAAAAATTACACATGTAAATATAAAGTCTAACAAGAAGGATGGTTCTTCCTCCCACAGCTGTTAGAGGTATGTGAACATTCATAGACAGTTAATTATGGCAAAATACACTCCATCGGTGAGGAACGGAAACAGGACTAGTTGGGAATTAGCAGGCTGAAGTGCTAATGTAATTTCAAAGGGAGCTCTGAGTTAGCTGGATGGACTCCAGTCCTATTTATAACCCAAACACTGGGGAAATTAATCCTGACTTTCAGAGAAATGAGCTTCATTACACATCCAAAGGAAATTGTCTTGTGAAACGTAATTATATCTTATAAACATATATATTAATAATAAAGAATAAGTTGGCCAAAGGTTTTTGTTTGGCTTGTCATGTAATGAATGTTTTTAGAATGAAAACATTTTTTAGGGCCTTCTGATGACATACCTATACGCTTTTTAAAAAGCCAGAATAAAAGAAAATACTCTCTTGCCAGGCAGTGGTGGTGCATGCCTTTAATCCCAGCACTCGGGAGGCAGAGGCAGGTGGATCTCTGTGAGTTCCAGGCCAGCCTGGTCTACAGAGTGAGTTCTATGACAGCCAAGGATACACAGAGAAACCCTGTCTCTAAAACTCAAAATAATAGTAATAATTAATAATAATAATAATAATAATAATAATAATAATAATAATAATAAATTCTGGTGAATAATAATAAATTCTGGTGAATCAAAATTTCAGGCATGGTTGGGGCTGAAGAGATAGATCAATGGCTGCTCTTCCAAGGGACTTGGGTGCAAGTCCTTCACCTATATGGCAACTCACAACTGTCTATAACTCCAGTCCCAGGGGATCTGATGCCCTCTTCTGGCTTCCATAAGTACTGCACACACATGGTGCACAGACATATACACAGACAAAGCAACCATATACATAAAAAGCTTTAAAAATACAGGCATGGCCTAGTGACCCCCGTGGCTTGGCCAAGAAACAAGTCAGAAGAGTCAGTGATGGTCAGTTTAGGTTTCCCATGTGTTTGTATGGGCCTTTATGGTGATATTTTATTTGTGCTGAAATGTGATTTTATTTGTATGTTAATAAAGTTGCCCAGGAGATCAGAGCCTTTTAGCTTACCACTCGCTGCTGTCCTTCTCTTGAGAGAGAGACCTTCTTCCTGTGTCCTTTCTTTTTATTGCCTTTCTGTTCTGCCTTCTCATTGGCTCTAAACCCAACCACATGACTTCCTCATCACTGCCTGTCTATACAGACCTCCAGATCTCTATGGTTGGTACTGGGATTAAAGGCGTGTGTCACCATGCTGGCTGTGTCCTTGAACACACAGAGACTCTGCCTGCCATGTGATCGGATTAAGGGTGTGTGCTGCCACTGCCTGACTCCTGCTTATGGCTTGCTGTGACTTCTGATATCCAGGCAACTTTATTAACATACAAATAAAATCACATTTCAGCACAAATAAAATATCATCATAGGCCTTGCTACTTAATGACTTCCTAAGAGCACCTTCCATAGCAGGCCCTTCACGACACAGAGCTCCCTCCAACCCAACTGCTCCTTCTTCCTTTGATGCTATCATGTCAAATCGTCAACCCATACATTGAAGTTCCCCAAGTACAATTTTTCAGGTATCATCCAGTTCAGAACTTGTTTGATTCCTTGTCCATTTTTCAGTAGAAATGCTGATGATGGCATTTTGTTCAGGTTACTAAACCTTGAGAAATACTATTACCTTAAGGGTAAAAATTCTAAAAGCTAACTTACTGGTACACAGACAATATGCATTTTAAAGCCTTTGAAATTAGACCCAAACTGCCCCTTTGAAAGGACTGGGTCATTTTATGCTCCTAGAAGTGTGTCACTGGGGTTAGACTTTGAGGTTTCAAGGGTCCAAGTCAATCCCACTCTGTCTATCTTCCTGCTGCCTACGGAACCAGATGTAGAACTCTCAGCTACTTCTCCAGCACCATGTCTGCCTGCATGCCGTCATGCTCCCCACCATAATGACAGTGGACTACACCTCTGAAACTGTAAGCCAGTCCCAATTAAATGCTTTCTTTTTAAGAGTTGCTGTGGTCATGGTGTCTCTTCCCAGCAATGGAACACTGACTAAGACAATGGTAGAGCTTGGGCCCTGTGACCGTCTGTCTGTGTAATCTCCCACGTAGGCTCGTAAATTGGAACACTTGGTCTCTAGCAGGCGGTGGTGTCTTTGGAGGCTGTAGAACTTCAAGGAATCTCTAGAGAACTGGAGGAAATGGTCACTAGGGGATGATTCCAACTCTACTCCCTGTTCTGTCTCTGCCTGCTGGCCCTCAAGCATCTGAGCAACCAGCCTTCACCTCCTGCTGCTTCTGCCTCAAACAGCTCTGGCTGCCATGCCTTCCCCATCATGGTGGACTGTATATTCAAACTGCGAACCAAAATAAAGCCTCCCACCCTTAGATTTCTTCTTGTCTGGTATTTTGATTGCAGCAACAAGAAAATTAACATCACCCCTCACTCTGACGCACTGATGCCGCATGTGAAACCCAGCCCAGATGTTCATGTGTCTGGTTTCAGGACTGATGGGTTACAAAGGCACCAAAGAGGTAGGTAAGCTGGACACACAGTGTTCCTTGGATGGGCACTGAACACATAGAATGTTCATGAGTGATGAGCTGGTGGTGAGAGAGAGATAAAGACCATGCCAGGAGAAAATATTCTCGTGGATCACCTGGCCAGGAGCCCTGAACACCTCCTACAGGTTCTAAGCCACAGTCAACTGCCTGGTGCTAGATGTGTGTGGTGTCTTGTAGAAGTGTTTCATACAGAAAAACTCAGCTCTTTAAAGCCAGCAGCTGGTATGGAAGATTAAGCTGTGTTTGCTTGTTTGGGCCATTTGGAAGACAGTTTTGTATAAGTGAGGTTTTACAGTTCAGAACCATGCGCCCAGATTAAGCCATCCATCACTGGTACAAAGACAACTTGCAATCTCCTCTCTTCTTGTGTCTATTCATATGGCAGTGGCAGAAAACACTCTGCAGGAAGCTAACCCTCAATTACTAAGGCAAAGGCTGAGCTCCATGCACAGCAGGTAGGAAGACCCCGGACTGCCTCTGACCGCAGCGCGTTCTGGTCCTGAGGCAGGAGGCGATGCTCACTCACCCTCACAGTGGTCCCCAAGCACAGACGCTCTGTAACCCTGGTTGCACACACACTGGAAGGAGCCCTCCGTGTTCCTGCATTGCCCATGAGAGCAGAGGTGATGGTGCTGGCATTCGTCAATATCTGCGAGCAAAACAGCACAGAGCTGGAATCCATCATTGGCATCAGAGAAGATATAGCAATTTCTGGTTTACAATTGAGGCTAGACCTTTCAGTAAGTGATGTATGCTAAGCTGAAAAAAAAAAGGTTAACTATAATAGGGAAAATTTTAATAAACTTAAAAATTAAACCATCTGCAAGTGTAAGTTTAACTATTTAAATTTGGGTAGCAAATAGCTTGCTGTAATTTGTGAACCTCATTTTGATATATTCAATTTTAACACTTGCTTTGAAAGCACACAGGCTTATAATAGCCTAAAGCAAAGGTCCTCAAATTGCAGTATACAGGCCAAATTCAGCCTACTACAAATTAGTACAAATAAAGCTTTATTTAGAACCACTCTGTTGTCAACCTTTGTTTTTTAAGTAGCGCAACATATGCATCCTCATTTCTTTGTCATTTACTTATTGGGCTCTGAGAAACTGGGCTACATTCCTTCCTCCATCCATCCATCTGTCCATCCATTCTCATTTGCTCTCTATCTCCCTAAAAACAATGACATTCTGGCCAAATCGAATAGCCCTTCCTCCATCCCTCATCTCACTTGACATCCCACATTGCCACTCACTCACTTCTGCTGGAGACATACATCCTCAGCTTGAGTATCATTTGTCTCTGTCACATGATCCTGAGTCCTGGCACTCACCTGTCATGTATTGTATCCACACATGGTGACACAGAATACCCTGTATGAATCCAAATACTGTACCCTCATGGTTACACTGAAATAACAGACTTCCTGGGGGCAGAAGTTATATTTACCACATTCTTTAGGATGCCTCTGATAACACCTTGCTGTGGGGTACGCATTCAGTTCACACTACTTGTTGAAGGATCTTTTTTTTTAAACATTAGAAAGCATTTCTCTTTTTCTACCAGCATTTCTATAAGGTATAACACATGTATCAGCTCCCACAAGGAATCTGGCTCATTTTTTTTCTCCCACACTGTGGCAGTCATATCTTTGGCTAGACTGTCACAGCATTTGGCAACGAAAGTGGGTTTTTCCCTGTTGATAATCTGGTAGATGGGTGATTCTGGCTATATCCTATTCATCATTGAATTGACACCTGACAGGCTTTGCCAAAGGACTCTGAAGGTGGTAGCCTGGTTATATCATGTGCAGATTTTTGTATCCACTTATTGGTAGGTAAATGGGGTTAGGGATTATAAAGGTAAGCATATTAAGAGGGATTCTAGAGCAAGTTGCTTAACTTATCCGTGTACACGAATGTGCCGGCGTATACCCCATCTCTGCTCCCTCCTAGGTTAGTCAGGCATTTGATGTTCTAGAAAGGGATGCCTGGAGAGGTGACAATAATAATAATAGAAGATGCTTTTGTAATCACCATCAGATAATCTTGCTTTTATAACGCTGTCCATGAATGGTTTTGCTTACGAAATAGTCTTCACCTCTGAGAATAAGAAGCAAACTATTTCAGTGTACCAAAATTGGCAAAAAAAAAAAAAAAAAAAAA